>JBBMOL010000883.1:0-60842 GCA_037954665.1 Laguncularia racemosa | reverse complement strand
AAATGGAAATGGAAGAAAGCACAAAACCATGATTATCCTCTTTAACACAAGCCAAATTCACGTACCACTAAAGAACAATCAACTTACAAGATAATTTGTCCTGTTTAATTCCAAAATAAGCTAAAAAAATCTTAAAATCCACCTAGATTACTCACTAGAAAAAGAAGTAAAGAACAACAAAAAGGGGAAATGATATGATACAGTTTCTCCTTTTTGCATCCCACAATTCCAATTTTGGGTTGAAATTAAAAAGGGGTTTTAAACAAAGGGTTGATCCCAAAATTCCCAAAACCATGAAGTCTGGGTTTTAATCTGCAAAATATGGTCCCAAATCTTCTTCTAAGAAAAGATTTATCTTGCTACTCTTGGGGTTAGAAAGGGTCAAAATTACAGTTTGCACTTTTAAGGTGGCAATCCTAAATGAAATTCGGAAAATTTAAAAGTTTCCCAAAAACCAAATACAACAAAAAAATAGTTCATAAAACTTACAAATACAAAATATCATAATTTTCATAAAACCAATGCCCCCAAATGGAAAAAAAATCGCATAGGTCTTTTTTTGTTGCTTTGAAATGTTTTGGTCATTACTTTTGTGGGACATATTAGCCCCCAGGGAAAAGAATTATCATTTATTTTTAAAGATTATTCTCAAATTTTATTAGAAAAAAGACAAAAAGAAAAAATTTGAGCGTTTTGGATATCACCCAAATGGGGTTTTTTGAAAATGTCGTTTGTGCTAGAAATTTTCCCATCACATTTGGTGCCTTTTGGGTTTCTTTATTTTTCATCCAGTCATAAAGTTAAACTTTTTTTTCTGGGATTGCAAAGGTTTTTAATATATTAAAAAAAACCATTTTCACCTTTAAATTTGGGATATCAAAAGTTGAAATGAGCATCGAACTGCCCCCCAGGATATATGAGTTCTCCCTTCTCAAGTTTGACAATATGTGCACCCGGGTTTTGTGGTAAAACCACTAGAAAAAAAGGTTAAATTCGAATGCTATCCCTGTTTTTTATTATTTAATAATGAATTGCCTTCTAATTTCAAATAAACAGAAAGAATGAAAAAGCTCTTGTTTAAAATGGGGGGTGGGGGGGGAAGTATTACTAGAATTAAAATAAGAAGGCACAATTTTAAATTTTAGAGATAGCCTTTCTTCTTTAGGAACAACAAAAAAAAAAGTTATAACCGTTTTTTCAAATTTGATGTTTTCATTCTCAATCTGTATGCCTTTAAAGATGGACATTACTATTTTTTCTCGTAAATGGTCTACCCTGGGTTTACTACTAAGCATTGGTATTTCAATTTTTGTAATCTTTTTTGGCAATTATGGGGTTAAAAGTTTACCATTGGTGGAATAGGTAAAAAGAGTTCCCCTTTTAACCCCTTTCGATGCCATGCTATTTTCTTTTTGCATCTGTAAGATAATTTTTTCTTTCATTTTAAAAATGTTTTCTTTTAAAACCCGAGTAATATGCATGCTTATTGTCCCATTCCAAAACCCCTTTTTGTTTGTTTCAAAATGGGCCATGTTAAAATTTTTCTTATTTTGTTTTTGCCCTTGAAGCAAAAGCTCCAAAAGGTGATAAATTCAAAGTTACTAAAAGATGGGGTCACATTTATATTTCATCACAAATGGTTTAACAATCAATCTCAAGGAGGGGTAAATTTTTTTTCAAAAAACCCACTTTTAAATTTTCAAAATCTATTTTTTGAAAAAAAAATTTTTTTTCTATGCTTTATTTTTAATTAAGCTTTTTGAATCAATTTTCTCTTCTTTTGATTAGCATTCTAAATAAGTCATCCATCCTATCCAGGTGGTTCAATTACTAACAAAAGCTTCAAGTGGTTTCTTTTTTAGGGGATCAAAGCTAAGACAAGGGTTTTCAAAAGTTCAGGTTTGTTTTTGGGGGGTTGGAATTCCCAAAATTAATCAGTTGTTCAAGCGCGGAAGTGTTGATACAGAGTTGGAAGCTACCCTTTACAAAAATTTCCCAACGTTTTATAATCCCCAGTCTTTTTTGAGGATGGAGTTAATTGATAACTCACTCCCCAAAACAATGAAAGAATCACAAAGGTTTTGTTGTTTAGATTCCCAAAAGAAGAGGATGACCCTTTTCTATTAGGTTAGGTTGCATTTCATTTTTTTGAAGCATTTTAATTACGTAAAAATTTTTTAATTTAGTGCGTAAAAAAAGGAGGAGGTCTCAATATATACATCAAAAGAAAAATTGACCACATTATAGTTGGGCTTCCCCAAAATGTGAGTTTGTTACTACAAGTGAGGGGTTTTTGTTGAACATTTTAGACTTCCTTTTGGTGCTTTTGGCAATTGCTTTGTTAAGATAGATGGACTATCCTTAGTAGATACCATTACCACATAATTTGACCACTCTTGAAAGACCTTTAAATTTTGTTCTAATTTATGAATTATCTCCAAATTTGAATGATCTTTGACATCAAAGTTTAAGCTATTGCCTTATTATCATGTAATATTAGAGAGAAAATGAAGTCAGAGGCTTTGCAACTCTGGGTGTAATCCATGTCGTTAGGAGTAGTTGGCTTGAAGATTGTGACTGCAAAAAGAGAGGCTTCCTATTTTGCATAAGCACTTTGCTTATGATTTACTTCTATAAAAAGGTTTGCAATTTTTTCCTAAAGGAAAGATCTGATATATGTTTTTCCTATGTTGAAATATGTCAAACCACTAAAGCACTTGGCAAGACTACCTACATAGTGTCAATTGGATTTAATTAGTACATGAATCTTGAAGGGTGGTTTATGTTTCTAAATTTATTCAGTCCAATTACGGGTTGTGTCCTTCAGTATCACTTAAAAAAAAAAAATCTGTCATAGGACCATTGCATTTATATTAGGTGGTCTTTCTTGTTGGCATATTATAGACAGGGTTTTTGTATTTTCCAACAAAAGAGCTTCTAAGCCATAATGGAATGAATCAATGTAAAAATGCTACTCATTAGTGCCCGTGTTCCTTCTTCTTTGTGGGGTGGGGAATGTTGATATTGGGGTTGTTTCCCTCGCAAAAATGAGGAGAAACCCTTTTGTTAGCATCGATGGCAGTTAAAGATGCGGTAGCAACAGCAAGTTCATCCCCAAAAAAACCCAAACTCTTCTTGTCTCATGAAAACTAAGTCCCCTAGAAAGATGTAAAGTGACTGTAATGGGGAGACAAGAAGGGTCAGTATTTAAGGAAGAAAGTTTTACTTTTCTGAAACTTTTCCCAAAGACAAGGGTAAGAATATTTTGGGAATGGCATATTCTTCTTTTTCTAGAAGTACTTTGACTTAATTGTTAATTAAATTTTCATTGCCTCCAAAATGGTGGCCTATGAGCATTATGATTTCTTATTTTAGGGTTAGCAATTGAAGTTTGACTTACCATCATCAAGAGTTTTGTGCTTGAAAGAGCCAAATAGTTAGGTGACTTGTTGAATTTGTTTTAAAATTTTGTTAAAAAGTGTAAACTTTGGTGTTTCTCCGAAGCTTGAATTGGATTCAGCTATATTATGTTCTTCCTTCAAAACAAAAGCTTTATGGATTTAAGGTTTGAAATGGGGAAGGGAAAAAAGCTATCTTTGAATTTTTATGTTTTGTAATATTACAATAGAAAAAGAAAAAAAAAGTTGAAATGAGATAAAACTTACAAAAAGGGGATATTAAAAAATTCAATTAATAATTCTTTTTTTTAAAGGTAATTGTAGCTTGGTGAAATTTATTTTTAGTAAAAATTTTTGACGATGTCCTGTATACCATGATCTTTGGTAAATCGAAAATTGGGAGGAAAAGTAGAAACCCACATGGCATTTTAAAAAAATTTGAAGGGAAAAGCTAACCCCTTTGGGAGAATTACTTTAAGCACGTGCATGAAATGATGGAGTTGGGGCTATAAAAACCTTGCAGGGTACCCATAATTTGAAAACCTCATTTTAAATTTGATGACTTTCGATAGTCCTTTATTAACATAAAATACAAGAATTCATTCCATTTTAGTTGAACCCGTATCACAAACCCTTTACATTGTCTCATGTTTAGGGTACAAAATTAGCTACACACAGCATGTATAATCACAAAACTGTGTCATAAAGATTTAGAGCCCCTAACTTAGCTGTTGCTTTACTGCTTTTTCCTAACCCAAGAAATCATTCTCATCCCCCTGTAAATGATGCACCCAAATTTCCCAATATCATGTGAGTAGTCTCAAAAATTTTTTTGGAATTTATTTGAGAAAATCTCTCAGAAGAAAAATTCTATTTTTTCTTCATTTTTTTCAAAAATGTTGGTCAGTCTTTTTACACAAAAAAACCCCACATAAAATTGGAAACTACCCCCGTTGATCCCATGAATTTGAGGCCCTTTTTGTTTTTTCTTTTTTTAAGTTTTTATGCAAAAATAGATAGTGTAAAATGGTTGGGTAGAAAATTGGGGATTTACTTTGAGAAAATTGAATGTTGGGGTATTTTCTTACCTTTTTATTTTAATTTGTTTAGGGCTTTGAACCCCACTTACTTCCCCCCAAAAGGGCCTTTGTTGACATCCTCCTTATTCCTCCAATGCTTGCACCAAGCAAGAAACTTAGAGTATGACAATTCTTACTTTTTTCCCCTGTTAGTGGTTTGGGCATTGCATACCTTAAAAAGAATGCCTTTGATTTTTAAAATTCTGAAATGGATGTTTTAAAAGTAAAAAAGGAAACCTGTGGTTTTGAGGTATAGATTGCACAATATAGCTTAGGACTCATAGACCTTGGTTTTCTAATATATAAAATTGTTGTCGTTTGAACAAAAACAAAAACCCGTAAACAATAAACTTAATATAGATTATGCCAAAATGGAGTACACTTTTCCTATCAATCGCAAAGGAACATAGGCCAAGGCATTTGAATCCTTTCATGCCAAGTTAGTTGTTTTGTGAGGATCACTAGCACCCAAAAAGATAGAACAAAAAAAAGCAAATCCATTTAAAGGAAATGGAGGACTAATGATTCGTCTACAGCAAAAAGGGTGAAAAATGCCCTTCAAAGGGAAATTTTGGACCATAGCTAAGGAATCAAATTACATGAAAAAGGGAATCGAACCTATTAATGTGATTTTCCCTTCCATGGAGGAATCCCCGGATTTTAAGTCTTTTAAAAAAAAACTGTTGTGTGTTGAACCAAAAGGAAAAAAGCTTTGCGGGGTTTTTGTTTGTATGTTTTTTTATTTGCTTTTGTTTTATTTGAATAATTAGTTTTTTTTTCGGTTACATGAGGGAAAAGGAAGCAAATTATATTGGAAACTTAGGTTTTTTTTTGTTACATGTACACATTTAAAACCGTAAAAGGAGGCCGGGACAAGTTTTCATTGAATTTGAAATTTTTTAAACACCTTTTTAGGAACAGGGGCCCTCTTTTGTTCTTTTTCAAAAAGAACTCTCCTTTAGGTTTCCTCAAACCCAATTACTATAGGAAAACCATAATTTATAACTTAGATTTCATAAAATTGTGATTGGGGTCTAGTTTCTGCTACTTATTCGAGACAATCATTTTGGGAATTAAATTTAAATAGAGTATTTAATTTTTGGGTTTTAAAATACCCGGGTTTGCATCATTTTGGTATCAAAGCTTTTGGCATCTTGAAAAAGTAACTTTACCTTTTGTTAAATTTTTTTTTTATTCAATTTCTTTACTCTTTTTCATATAAAAAATTTTTTAAACCCAAAAGGGTAAAAAAGCTCTGTTTCCAAAAATAAAGTCCCAAAAATGTTTTAATTTAAGAAAAAAAAACCCAAAATTTAAGAAAAAATTAAAACAATCCAAAAAGGGTGGCATACAAAAATTTTGAAAATTTGACCCTTTAAATTTTTAATGAACAACCCGGGTTTGATCAACAGTTGTGTTTTCCCAAGGGGGGGAATCCCAAAATCAAAAAAACCCCCAAAAAATAATTGATTCTTTACAAAAAATTTGGGTTGGACAATTTTGAAATGTTTTGGGGGTGAACAATTGCGATAAAATCCCCCAAAAGGGATAAAAAAAACGCCCCCCAACCCAAAATTGACTTTTAAAACCCAAATTTTGAACTAAAATAAGGGTTTCCCCAAAACCAATCAAACCAATGGAAAAACTAAATTTTTCCCATCCTTAAAATTTGACTTTAAAAAAAAGGGGTAATATTTGAACCCCAATTTAGGGGTGAATAAAATAAAAAAAAAATAAACCCCTTTTTCAAGATATTACCCCTAAAATTTTCAAGAAGTAACTTAGTAAACACTTATATGATCACAAGATTTTGCAAAACCTAATTGCCCCAATTTCTAATGAAATTGAAAGGTAGAGGGTGTGAAGATGAGGCCCCCCCGGGTTAAAATTTTTTAAAAAATTTTAAAATGTTCAAAAACCCCCCAAAAACCCCCATTAGCAAGTATTTATATTTGCCAAATTTGGGTTTAAAAAACAAAAAAAATTCAACTAGCCCCAAAAGGGGTTTCCTCCAAATCCAAAAAATAAAAACCAAAAAAAAAAGCCCCCAAAAACTTACAAAAAAAAGGTTCAAAAAAAAATTAACAAAATAAAAAAATATTCTTCACAAGCCAATTCCCCCCAAAATCATTAAACGGCCCCAGCCCCTTTTTCGATTAGTCAGTCCATAGAAAACCCATAAGTTGAGTTTATGAGTTTTTTTACGCCCTATTAAAGCCTAAAAAAGTCTACTTGTTGGAATACACAATACAAGATAATAGAAAAGAGGTTAGAAAAAAAATAAATCTGGGGTCGATTTGCTCAAAAACAACTATAAAATCGCCAAGATTTGAAATCCTTTAGCTTTACTAAAATAAATAAGTCTTATAGGACTTTTGATTCCTATCAGGAATTAAAATTGTGCTAAATTTTCCTTATTTCCCCCCTTGAAAAAAAAAAGTACCAAAAAATAAATAAAATCCCAATTGGGGTTTTTGGGGGGGGAAGAAAATCTAAAACCGAAATCTCCAAAAAAAAAATCTATTTTTGGCAAGTTATAATTCAATTTCTAAATACATTTTCCCAATTCAATCACAATTTATATCTTATGCTTTCTAAATTTTTTCATCCGAAATTACATTCCATAAACACTATTAGTTTCGGTGAAAATTGTTACTTTGAATTGCAAAGCGCGAAATTGGGTTGGGTTTTTTTTTCGAGTTTCCATAGTTTTTTTTAGGTATTGAAGATTACCCTTTTAATTGTCAATTTTCATCAAATTAGAAAAAAAAAAAAAACCGAGGGAAACAATTAGGTGTTTACCAGTGAATTGTGTTAAGAAATTTTTTAATCCGAGTTCCAGGGAAAAAAATTATAAAAGCGAGTTTTGGGGGACATAATTTGAAGACATACACGAGTGAATTGTGAGCTTTTTACTATTTAAGAACAATACACGAGTGAGTTGAGGAGCCTATTTTTATTTGTGAACTTTAAATTTTTCGTCATTTATAGAAAAAATGCAAGGAAAAACACAAATGGAGGTTTAGAATAGGGTTTATGTTTGAGGAGTTATGGGGGAGAAAAAAAAGGGGTTTTTTATGGGGAGCTTGAACAGCCCCTGAAAGAATTGACAAATTGGGGTGAGTAGGGAACCGTCTAGCAAAATCACATAAAGCAAGGAGTAATTGACCGTTTTAGAGGAAGAGTTAGGATAGAAGAAGGTGAGGTTTCTGATTTTTGGTGAATATCAAAACCGTGGGGGAAAAGAGGGAACACTTAGGGGGGCATGATAGTAACCTGGATAGCATTAAGATGAAAATCCCAACATTTCAAAAAAAGAATAAAACTAAAGTCATACTTAGAATGGGAGGGGAAAAAAGGACCCATGTGTTTGAATGCCAAAAAACTATATTGAGGAAAAGAAAAATAAAATTTGACTACAATAATTCACAGTTTAATGCAAATGTATGGTGGGATTAGCTATTTTCATAATAGGCGCAGCTATGGAGAGCGACCTTTTAGTACTTGGGGGGAAATAAAGGGGCCATAATGTAAAAAGGGTTTATTCCTAGTCATACTATAAGGTTTTACTCAGGATATTTTAAAGGGATTGACATAGAAAACCCAAAAAGTGTAGAGGACTACTATAAGGATTGGGAGATACCCCTGATTGGGCTAGAGTGGAGGGGATGATGGGGGCAACAATAGCTTGATTTATTAATGGTCTAAAACCCAGGAAATTGTTGATTTTGTAGATTTAAAAACCATTATTAGAATGGAAAAAACTATTACATAGAGCAATCAAGTAAGCGCCCTTTTAAAATATGGGAGTGACCAAAGGCCCCTGGGTTGACTTCTAAATCTTCATGGAATTTAATTAGAAAAGAACTCTATGGTTTTAAAAAAAGCCTCAAGAGGGATGGGGAAGGCAAAGGGAGTCTATTTGGGCTACATTTAAGGGAAAAACTAACATTAAACCCCCCCTTCCAAAACTAGAGATATCAAATGTTTTAGATGTCAGGGATTTAAACACATTGAAAATCTTAAAAATGTCTAAATAAAGAGCTATAAACGTCTAGACAAGGGATAAAAAGGGAGCGTCAGCTCTGTGAGGATGGGGTTTTTAAAACCATCACAAGAGTATGGGATGTTGACTTAGAGGGACCCGGGGGGGGATTTTATTGTCACAGGATTTACTTATTGTCCAACCCTAAAAAATTTGGGAGGGGATCCAACTTTAACAAAAAAATTTCATACACGGTGAAAATGTGTAGAATAAGGTTTGTATTTGATAATCAATAGAGGCAGCTACACTAATTTTACTAGCACCTTACTAGTAATAAAATGTAGTTGAAAGCTGTGAAACACCCAAAACCCATATCGATTGTGTGGTTAAATGAATGTGAGGGGGAAAAAGGGGGACCAAGTAGGTTCTTATAGCTTTTTCCATAAGGAACTACAAAGTTTAAGCCCAGGGTTTTGATGTGGTACCTATATGGGCCCCTAGTCACCTATTGTTAGGGTCCCTTTACAATTTGATAAGAAGGTGTTTTTACAATGGGTACAACAACCAAAAAATTATTTGTTTTAAACAAAAAAAAAGGTGGTTTTTTTTTAAACAAAACCCTGGGAAGCGTGTGGGGATCAAGTGAGGATTGAAAAAGAATTCAGAGAGAAATATTTTGAGTGTACGAGAGAAGGATGAAAAGAAAGGGGGAAGGTGAGAAAAAAACTTTTTGAGTTTATGGGGGGAAAAGATTTTGAAACACTGAGAGGAGAGGAAATTGCAAAAAAAATTTGGGGTTTAAGATTTGCAATGTTGGCAAGGAAACAACTACTTGTTTCTTATGTAAAAAGGATTTTATTTTACTTAAAGACACTAACTCTTCGTTGCCCAATATGGTATTTTTCCTTAGTTTTTTACTAACATATAGGATACGGTGGGGAGGAGAAAATGGAGGTGATCCGAGAGTACTAATACTAAAGGACGTTGTTTTAAGGGGCCAAGTTTCATTAAGAAAGGGGTTTTTGGAAAAAATTGGGGGGGGAAAAAAGAAAGATTTTTCAGAACAGTGGGGGAAACCAAATTCACCCCAAAGGGGGGGGTGGACCTTTCCCAAAAAAGGAGCGCATAAACGACAAAGCCCAAAAAGAAAGATTTGCTAAACCACTTTGGAAAATAAGTGCTACATTTAATTTTTCTGAACTTACTCCCTATAAAAGCAAGTTTTTTAAAAAATTAATTTTTTCAGGAAGGAGGGAATCTTAAAGGGTCATCTAGCACCTACAAAATAAACCAAAAATGCAAAATCCATTGCAAGGAATTAGAGGGCCAATTTACTTGAGCTTTGAGTAAAGGGGGTGAATGATGCCCGGGGAAATACTAGTTATGGACCTACAAGCTAAGGGAAAAAATTTTTCATGAAAGGAGAACCGTCACTTATTTGATGTGATTCATGCTTCCATAGAAGAATTTCATGGATTTGAAGTCTTAAAAAAGAAATGTTGTGTGTTGAACCAAAAAGGAAAAAGAAATTTTCGGGGTTTTTTTTTTATTATTTTTTTAGTATTTACTTTAGTGTGTAATTTAGAATAATTATTTTACTTTTTTTTGGGTTTATTTTTGGATAAGGAAACAAAAAAGATTAGGAAATTAGGTTTTATATTGTTACATGAACACATTAAAACCGAAAGGGGGGTAGGGACAAGTTTTTCATTGAATTAAAAATTTTTAAAAAACATCTTTTTGGGAACATGAAGCCCTCTTTTTTTTTTTGTAAAAGGCCCCTCCTTTAGGAATTCCCCAAACCCAATTACAAAAGGAAACCCTTAAAATTTTTAACTTAGGTTTCAATCAACAGGTATATTAAGGGCTATTTTTCCCTGCTACTTGTTCGAGACAATCCTCAGGAAAATTTTTTTTAAAAAATTACATTGGGTTCTAGGTTTAAAAATACCTAGGGTTTTTTTTCATCATTATGGAAATAGGGAATGCTAATTTTCCCTTTAACCCCAAATTTTTTCCCTTTTAGGGGTTTGGAGAGACTAAAAAGGTCAATGGAATCTTTATGCCCAATCTCCAGTTCATCTACAACTTGGGTTTAAAAAAACAAGGATTTTTCCGGGTGGAGGGAAAATACAAAGGGGGTGTAAATTTAAGTACACGCCCCAAAACTTGGTTTTTAAAAACAACAGGGAAAATACATGGTTGAAGTTACACAGCCGTGAAACTGTATGTAGGAGACACATTTCGAGGCAAAGGCCATGGGCAAACCCTGCTACACACTGCATGAGAAGGAGAGAGACAAAGGCTTTGGGGGGAAAAGGCCGTAGTGGGAGTCGTGGTGGGGAAAACCCCCGTGGGAAACTAGACTTTCCAAGGAAAAAAAATTTTTGGAACCTTTTGGGAAGGAAACACGGGCCCAGGATCTAGCCGTGGTTTGGGGGCCGGGGGTACACATGGGCAAAAGGATGAAGACTTGTAGAAAATTTTCCCCAGAGGAAGGCAAAGGTTGGGGAAATCAGCCGGGGGTGTAGACCGTGGTACACACGGGGAATGGATGAAAAAAGAAGTATACACAGAGGAAGGCACGATTTTGCCCCACGGACATGTTGTGGGGGTTTTGCCGGGCGGAAATATTCACTTCAAAAAAACTACTTAAAAAAGGGAAAGATTTTTCCCCTATCTTGCTAGAAAAAAGATCACCTCCCATTCCTTTAAAAATAAAATAGAACAAAACCCTAGGGGGTTTTGGGACAATCTTTGGATCTTGAATAATTTTGGGACAATTTTTGGGGACAAGAAGGAAGGGGGGCGGTAGAGCAAGGAACCCGGGTTCATCAGTTTTTACTTTTTATTTTCGTTTTTTTTGATGAACATGAGTAGCTAAGCTTTTTTTTCAACCCCAAAAGGGGCATAGTTTAAAAAATTCTACACAAATTGTGAGATCTTTTTTATTTTCCCTTTAACCCAATTCTTTGTTTTCAAATTTTCAAAATATCTTTTTAATGTTTTGTTTTTTTTAAATCTTTGTTGGTTGGTTTTAAATTTAGAGCTCTTCTACTCAATTAGCAAGTTAATATAATTGTCAACTAGCACATCAAATCCGAAATTGTTTAAATTATTCTAGTCTAAAGTGACAAAAATAAAAATTTTTTGGTTTATAAAAAAATTTTGATCGAATTCATTTTATGGAGGTGAAAGATCAGGGTTTAAAATATTTATCTTATAATCTACGGGGATGAATTGGTGGCCCTCCTTTTTTTTAATCCCCATTTAAAAATTTAAACCTAAGAGTTTTGTCTGGGGTTTTCTAATCGATAAAAAAAAAATCAAAGAGCTTGTCTTGATTATCGGGGAAATTAAGGAGAGATGGGTTTTGTTAGAGCTTTTAAAAAAACCAAAAAACCCTTTATCTAAAAATAAAAATTTGGAAAATTTTTGCATCATGATCAATTCCTAGAATTAAACTACTTGATTCCTTGGCTAGGTTTTTTACCCCAAAATTTTTCGATTTTCTTTTTTTTTTTTAATTTTTTTTTTTATTCACAAACAAAACCCCCTTTTTTCCTTTTCCTCTTTATTCCTTTGAATAGAAATAATTTAACCAATCCCTGTGGTTTTTCGACCTTACTCACCACTAAACCCAAATCATATAATTGTCTAGGAGTAGGTTATATTTTTGTTGGACTCGACACCTATCAACTTAAACAAGGAGCTCCAACTTAAGCCAACAACATGATACTTAACTATTAATAAATTGTAAATGCCTTTAATAGGGATGATACACAACAACATCGATAGGCCATGAGACTTGCTAACTTGTCGAGAACCAATTTGGCTGGACAAGTTTGTCTAACTAAACAAGCCAAAGGAATTCAACCCATTGAGTTATGATGAAAAGTTTTGTTGTGTTTAGGGGAACTAGAGGATAGGAAGGTAGATTACATAGCCTTTATGTTGAAAAGCGTTAGCTGCGATTGGTGGGCTAGTGTGTCCAATTAACAGGAGCACTGTCTATGGCAAAGGTTTAGGGAATTAGTTTAATACTTCCCCTGCAATATCAAAAACTATAATGGATGCAGAGAACATTAACTTCCATAAGGTAATCGTATAGTATAAGAGTATGAAGCAGAGTGAATTGATCATTAAACTACTTGCTTGAGGTAATATGTACAAATGGTGCCCCTAAGGGCAAAAGGTTTTGTGAAGGCTTAGAGCCCTAACCTCCAACTATGAGTTGAGTCCTTCTAGCTACCTACCTATGTAGAGGTCATTGATAAAAATAAATTCATAGATTAAAGCGAAAAGAGAACTAAGGAGTAGCTAGCTTGTAGGTCAAGAATACTTAGGGAAAAAACTTACCTCAAGACCGAAACTAAAGGTTTTATGTAGTATGATAGACATCTCCAATATAAATTATACAAAGAAATCCATTCCTCAAAATTTCTAACTAGACTTTAAGAAAAAGTGGTCATAGATCATTTGAATGAGTGATATTACCATAAATATAGACCACTATAGTAACAAACCCACAACAAATTCCAGAACAGAAGACAGTAAGACTCTACCTAGAGTACCAGTAGGTTGAACCCAAAGCATAGGACTTAAGGAAGAGAGTCCCTATTTGAGTGTTTTTACTTTACAATAGTAATATTAGCAAGATACTCCGAACTAAGATACTATTGCGGTAATAGTGCTCATGCACTCAACTACATACTGTACTAATTAATATGTGGTGTGACGCATTCATTGAATTAACTATATTTACACGTGTGTGGTTTTTGAAACCTAAGCTCTTAAATGATGCCGTGCTGTAAATACTCCTTTTAGAGTGGAAGGAAGATTTGAATTAAAATGAGTAAAGATGTTGATGAGGATCCTCTAGCACTTAAGAAGACCGAACCGAGGACTTAAGAATCCATTGTAAAGAATTGGAGACCAATGACCAAAGGTAGAGACAAAGAGAAACACGATGTCCTATACAGGCTTGGTCATGGACCGACAAACTAAGGAATTAAATACATGAAAGGAAGAAACTCAACACCTGATTAATGTAATTCCACCTTTCCATGGAAGAATATAAGGAATGATAGATCCTAGACAAAATGTCAGATGTTGAATAGAAACAAGGAAAAGAGACTTGCTGGTTTTGTTTTTATTTGTTTTTGTTTGCTAATTTGGAATATTTAGTTAATTAATGTTACCACATATGCCATAAAGAAGTAAATTAGAAAAAACGTTAGGTTTTCATATTTTATGCATGTAAACACTAATATAACATGTAAGAGGCCAGCACAACATCATCTTATCCATTGAATAGAATTTGTAATCATACAATTTTCGTGAAACACGAAAACCCCCTTTTTGTGTTCTTTGTAAAAGAACACTTCTTTAGGAATTCTTTAACCGAACTACTAGATAACTTAGTTTCATCAACTAGGTGTCATTAGGTCTATTTACATCTATTTGTTTTGAGATGGGGTCCTTGGGTATTAATTTAAATAGCTTATGTCCGAGTATTTCTAGTTTTTGACAAACCTAGGGCACGCATCATTTGTATTGTTAGAGCCTCGGCATTCTTGAATCAAGTAATTTTTTATCTTTTTGTTAATTTATTTGTTTTCCTTCCAATTTCCATGACACTCTTTTTTCAGATTAGAAAATCGTATATATAATGAATATATATATAAAATAGAATCATTGATTTTGATCACAAATCCCTTAGAGACTGAACAACATATAAGTTAGCCATTAAATCAATTACGGAGGAGGATTAGGGAAAGACTACGATACTCCCTAACAGACGAGAGTAAGTGGAACCAATTAGATGATGAGTTAGGATGGAAGAAGGAGAGAATTCTGACTCTGGTGAATATCACAATGTGAGGGAAAGAGGAATACCCCAAGGCATTATAGTAACGTGGGCAGCATAAAGATGCAATCCCAATGTTTCAGGGAAAGAATGACTAAGTTGTACACAGATGTGAGACGAAGATGGATCATGACTTTGATCCATAACTATACTAAGTAGAAGAAGATTAAATGACTGCAGTAAATTAGAGTTTCACAGATTATGCAAGTGTAAAGGGGATCATAGATTGCCATGACTAAGAATCGTGATAGAGGTTAAAGCAATTTGGATTAAGTTGCTATTATAAGGTGTTTTTGTAGAATGGTTTTCTCTCATTTAGCGATCTCCTTTGAATCTAACTGAATACATAAGAAGTAGAAATTTAATGTAGAATGAAAAATTTAAAAAATAGCTATAAAACACAAAAGGATAATCTGGTAACAACTCCCAATTTTAGTTCGACCTAAACATAGGAAAGATTTGAGATCAATAGTGATGCCATTTGACTCAAAGTATAGGATGTATACTCACTCAAATGGTAAAGTCATCACATATGCCTCGCTTGGTTCAATTTAGAAACATATGAGATGAGGAAACTACCTACACATGACTTAGATTTAAGTGGTTATACTCTTAGGAGTAAAATTGTGGCGACACTACCTATATGGTGAGAAGGTACAAAAGTTCTCATGAACATAGGAGACGTAAAAATATTTATCACATAGAAAGGATCTGAATATGAAGCTAGAGGAGGTGCTTGGAGTTAATCAATGACTATGATATGGGATCCACTACCAACCTCGTGAATACAAGTATTAAGCAGGTGCCCTCAGTAGAAATGAAGTAGGTTAGTATAGCTACACAAATATTATAACATGTTAGAGTCTTTCGAGATGGTGACTTATGCAAGTGGGAACCAAATTTGCTAATCAATGTATTTAACTAACCCTTCTAGAATCAAATTAAAGTAGCATAAATGAGGAGATCTCGAAACAATAAAAGATCAGGAGCAAAATAGAACAAGGATGAAACAATTGTGTTTGATGAAGAATGCCTAAAGGTGTATAAAATCCTAGTAAGTGAGTTATGTGTACCAAAATATAACACTGAATTGAAGAAAGGAATTATGAAAGAGGTTCATTACTCAAGATACACAATATATCTCAAAGGGACTAAAATATACAGAAAGATTTGAAGAATCATTATTGTGGAGAAACAATGAAAAATGGGGAGATAGTGAGAATTGTACCTAGAATACATATGTGCTAGGAAAATCCAGAATTGCACATCAAAGACCAAGCTGGTGAGTTATAAACCTTATCCTATACCAAAAAGGAAGTGGGAAACATGCAACTATGGACTTTGTCATAGCTCACTTTCTCCCCGAGAAATAAGGAGAAACATGATAACAATCTAAGGTATTAGTTAAATATATTGAACTAAAACGGTCCGATTTCATACCAATTAAGGTGAAGTATATAATTATAAACTTGCTAAATTGTATGTTAAGGAGAATGTTCAAATTACATGGCTTAAGTATAGCACGAAACTTCTAACAAGGATACCTGGTTAAAGAGTAAATCTAAAAAAAAATTTACATCAAGCTTTGAGTACTAAGTTATATTTTGGTATTAGCTTTTCTAATTCTCAAACAAAAGAGCAATCATAAAGGACCATGTCAAATTTTTTAAGACCTCATTGCAAGCATGTGCTTTAGACTATGGGAGGTAATAGAATGATCACTTACCCTTAGATGGAATATTGCACACAACAACACTACCGTGCTTTTGGTTCAAAGGGCTCCATCTAAGCATTTTTATAAAGGGAATGTAAACCCCCCTTACACAAGAAAAATTTTAATGAAAAAACAAAATAGGGCTAAAAGAAAGTAGGAATTTGTAGTAAAGTAGGTGAAAGATAGAGAATCTTTCACTTAGAGTAAACAAAAAATTTATGTAGTTTAAAAAGGGTGATGGCCTCAAAGAATTCCAAGTTAGAGAAAGTTTCTGTTGAAGGTTTTTTCCAACAAAGGAGAAAAATCGGTTTTTGGTTTTTGAGAGAAAATTAAACCCAAAGGTTGTGGGTTCATTTGAGATTTCAAAAAGATTGCATTTTTAAATTACAGGTTATCTCAAACTGCAAGTTTAAAATGAGGAACCATAAAATTTTTCATGTGTCTATGTTGAAAAATTTAAATTGCAAATCCGAACCAAATAGTGGCTTAGAGCCTTTAAAGTACAACTATTTTAAACTTCCATGAAAGACAGTAAGGATTGTAAACACAAAGGGAAAACAAGTTTTGAGGGGGAAAGTGATTTCTCTACTTAAAGTACACTGACAAATCAAATAGAAAAAGAAGCAAGATAGGAGCTAGAAGAAATAGTGAAGGGAGCATCTAGAGCTTTTTCCCAAAAAATAGGTAACTTTCGAGAACAAAATTTTTCAAAATAAGGGGGGAATGAAAAACCATTTTACATATACATATATATTAAAATTTTAAAACCCAAATGTTAAATAATGAAAAATAGTTTAAAAGAAAGGGGGGTTTTTCCCATCTTTTAGGGTTTTAAGGAAAATTTAAGCTTCACTGACCTATTGCCCCCCCTTTTCCTCTTTTTCCCACAATAACCACCAAGAATATTTTTTTAGAAAAAACCCCCCAGGCAACCAAGGGAAATCCACAAGCCCACCCACTTTCACAAGAAGGCTTTGTCATTAAGATGCATATTTTTTTTTATATAGATTAAAGGCCTAAGTAGTTGGTGACTGTTTTTAGAATTTAGATTAAGGAATATTAGAATAACAATTAAATTTGGGGACTAATTTATTAAAGATTCAAAAAAAATTAGGGTGGGAGAAAATTTGGGAGAATGGAAGAAGAGGATTCAGAATAGAAGGGTATATGAAAAAAGTACACAGATGTAACCTCACGTGTTGAAGGGGAGATGGAATTTTATCCGTAAGGGATAAACAACAAAGTATACAAGCGGCACTTACTCATGTTAAATTTACACACCAATACAAAACTATATATTTTGGACATTTGGGAAAATTTTTTTATGGGAACAAAATCCGACAAGACCTTCATTAGAAAAAAAATTAAAAGGATTCAAATTTTTGGCGTTTAGGGCCCATTCGAGCAGATAAACCCTTTCGATAAATTTTATCTAACCTCTTTATTTTAAATCAATGAATTTTAGTTCCAAAAACAGAAAGCTTTTTTGGGTTTTTCAAAAGGGGATGAAAAAACCACAGACTCAGATGGGGGTTACTATGGACCTCCCAAAACCCCGATGAGTGAACCGAGGGATTCCATAAGAAGCTAGCCTGCTGAAGATTATTTTCTTATTTGAAAATTTTTTTTTTGACCATTTATTTGTAAGCTTTTGGGGCATTTTATTTTTTTGATTTTTTTCCTTTAGGACCGGCTACCCATAATGGAATGGTGATTTTCCCAGTCAAATTTTAAAACCCAAAAGGTTTCAAGTATAAATACTTTTCAAAATAGTTTTTTTGAGGGGTTTTACATTTTGAGATAAAAACAAACCCCTTTTTCCGTGAGAGAGAGTTCTCTTCAAGCAATTGCTTTATCAATTTCCAATGAAATTGTGGGGATAGGCTTTGGGTTTGTTTTTGGTTTTAACAACCAATTAAAATTTATCCTAATTCCAAAATAGGCGACATAAACTTTTGAGATTTAGTTAAATTTTTTTGTTTTTTTTGTTCTTAAGAAATTTTGGTTCTAATTTCGGAATTTTGGGAAACACTTTTTAATTGAATTGGAATCCCATTTCATGTTTTATCCAACGATTGTTGTTTTATAACAAAATTTTATAACATAACAAATTCGGAATTTTATTTTTGGGAAAATTGAGGTATTTCCCTTCTTTTTTGGCGTGGGTTTTTCATAGCCCATTTCTCCCTTCTATTGATGTGCTTGGGCCCTTTTGAGCACATCAAAATTGGTTTTTCAGAGCTTAAGGTTTTTTAAAAGGAGGGATTGTTTAAAATTTAGATTTTTGATCCTTTTATTTGTTATCCCTTTCCATTCCGTGAGTTGCTTAAGGTTAAAGGAGGGTTGATCAATTAGGATTTTCCTTTGTTTTCCATCTTGCCGTAATTAATTGAGAGTTTATGAGAAGGATTTGTTATTTAGTTTTTAGAATGAAAGTTTTGGTATTCAAATTTTGAACCGAATTGTAGGGGAGTGGAAATTCCCGGGAAAAGTGAATGTAATTTTTGGGTTTTGGTTCCTTGAATTAGGGATTGATCCTTGTGAAATTGAGGATTTTAATGAATTGGTTTTTTATTGGTACTAATGGGGTGATTTGGAAGTTGAAACTGTTGTTGTAGAAGTGGATATCTTGTTGTAACTTTTTGTCTTGACTTCCCCCGTGAAGGAAGAAAAGTTAGTGGGAAGTAGGAGTGCAATTGGTGGAAGGAGAATTGTGTTTTATTGCTTGTTGAATTCGAATTGTGGAAGGGTTTTGTCAATTTTCGATTTGATTAGTGTGTAAAAAAGAAGTTATTTGTTTCAAAACAAGCATTAAGAGTTTAAGATTAAAATTTTTGCTTTTTGAATTTGAAAATTGCATCTTACCAAATTGGGAGGATTGCAATTATAAGTGGATTAATTTTCACATTTAAATGCTTGCCTCTAGTTTAAATTTTGGTTAAAAAAATTTTGTGAAGTGATTATGCACCGTGAGTGTGTAAGAGTTTATATGGTTTTGTGTGTGCCCAAATTGGAAGTGAAAGGTAAAATTTCCAGATTTGAATTGGCGTGGAAAAGAGGAAAAATTTAAAATGAAACACACCATTTACTTCAAGTAGTTAAGCGGTATTAAAAAATTTTCATTAATTTTTAAAATGATTTTTACCTTTGGGTGGCAAATTTTTGCATTAAGGGTGTCACTTGTAAAAATTGTTGCCCTGTTTTTGGGGGTGTATGTTTTTTGGGTGCCGTTACTTTGATTTTTCCCAAAAAATAAGACCTATTAGTAGTGTTGTTTTCCTACCTGGAAGTGAAGGGTTGCAACATTTTCTTTTGCGAAAAAATTTAGGGTTGGGTGTAAAGGTATAATTTTGCGATTTGATTTGGGTTTGGCGTAATTTTTGTAAAGCAAGTTGCCCCAATAACAACAAAAAAAGGGAACAACAAATAGTTTTGCACCCACAAAAAAAAAAAAATGTCTATTAATAGTGTAAATGTAGGAGGAAGTATGTTAGCCAAATGATATGGTGGAGGCGGGGTTCTAATTTCAGGTGGAGGACTTAGTTTAACAATTTCGAAACCTAGAAAACTTTTGCTACATTAGCAACAAAGATTGAAAGGATGAAAATGCCACCCCCAAACAGTGGTTCACCTTCAGGAGCCACCAAGAGAAAAGGGAGTTTAAACATACTCTAAGAAGATAGGTTGAATTTTGGGCTTAAACCATTCCTAGAAAGGGAAATTTTTAGACTACCTAAGCTTAGATGTGCAGAGTTTAAAAAATCCTTTCACTTTGGGATAAGGGTTCCAACAATGAAAGATGTCAAACACCACTGTCCAACCCAGAGTTCAAGGAAAAAAAATGACAGTTGGACAACTATTAGAAGACCGGGATCAAAATAATAGGAAGAGTCAAAAAAAGAGGAAACAAACTCGAGGGAAAGGTTGAGACGAAGGAAACATCATTGATAATGACCTTTTTTTTACAGGAGAGATACACCCTTTAGAAGGGAGGAAGAAAACAATCATCTACTATAGTTTTTCAAGTAATGGGATTCTGTAAGAAACTCCTTCAGATGGATTACTTTTGGAAACAGATTCTCTACTACATTTGAACTGCAAAAATGAGGTAAATTTTTTTGAGGTAAAAAAGGAAAAATGATGGAATCAAAAAACCACAAGACCTATATTTGGACAAAAATTGAAGGGTTTCCAATCTGGCGATGAGGGGCCCAAATTTTGAGCGATCAACCTCGAAAAATTATTATCTAACCCTTTTATCTTAATCATGATTGAAAGTTCCAACAAAGGGAAAGCTTTTTTGTTTCAAAAAGGCGATTGACAAACTCACTAAGAAATCGCTTGGGGTTATCTTGGACCCCAAACCCGACCGCGATGAGTTGAACCACGGATTCCATTAAGAACTAAACCTTCTGAAGATATTTTTTTTATTTGAATTTATTTTGAAAAAAAATTTTTTTGAACTTTTGGGAAAATTTTATTTGGTTTATTTTTTTTTCCTTTAAGACTGGCCACCCATAGTGGCATAGTGTGATTTTCTAGGGCATTTTAAAAAACCCCCAAGGTGCAATATAAACTTGCCCAAAATTTGGGTTTTTGAAGGGGTTTGACTTTTGAGAGAAAAAAAACCCTTTTTTTTCCCTAGAGAGAGTGCCTCTTCCAAGCATTGCTCTATCAATTTCCTTATGGAATTGTGGGGAGTAGGCTTTGGGTTTGTTGTGTTATATCAACAAATTAAAAATTATCCTAATTCCAAACTAGTGCGTCATACTTGGTGAGGATTTATTACTTTTAGTTTTTTTTTTTTCTTATGAAAATAGGGTTCTATTTCGGAAGGGAAACACTTTTGAATTGAAATGGAATCCCATTTCATTTCTATCCTCGATTGTTGTTCATATCATATATTTTTTAACATACAAATTCGGAATTTCATTGGAATATTAAAGGGATTTCCCTCTGTGGGGGGGTTCTTCATAGGCCATTTTATCCCTTTTATTTGATTGTGCTTGACGCCCTTTGAGCACATCATTTTTTTACACAAATAGGTACAAAAGGGCATTTCCCCAAGCTATGGTTTTCCCCCCCAAAGTTCTTCCCCCATATCCACATACACAGTCGTGTCATTTTAGAACACTCACAAATCACTTCTAATTCATTTTCTACAATTCTAAATTAAGATTTACACAATAAATAATGGGAATGGAATTCTACAATTAGGACATGATAAAACCCAATAGTGAAGATAGATTAATCATAGATAGAGCAAACTTTGTTCTTTAAACTTGATCGGTTTAATATTCCCTTTTAAAGAGCATTAGAGTAAATCATGAACCCCTTCTCCAAGAGTTTTTTACCTTGATTGTTGGGTTTTATTTGATAGTAAGTTCGTTATGAAAATTTTAAAAAAAATCAAACTAAAATGTGTATGTTGTTTTTTTCTTGGGGCGACCTAAGGGGCCCCTAGTGGAGATCCTTAAGGGCCATCCTATTATTGATATAAAGACATTATCTCTAGTGAGTCTTAATCAAAATGATTTGTGATAGTTGGGTAGATGGGCCTACAGTGTAGTTTTCCCCAAACCCAAATTATAATATATAAATGGGTAGGAGATCATGATACCCTCTTGTTATTTTTTTGGTAAATGGGGGTAAATAACTCCCAAAAGTGTAATACACATTTATGTGTTATATTAAGGTTAAAGTTGCACAACATGTCTATGGGGGGTATTCACGTATTGGGCTTAAGCTCATTCCATTTTTTTTTTCAATGAGGGAGTACGACATTAACCAAAATATGATAAAATATGGAAAATAATTTATTATAACTAAATGAAATGAGGGGATAACACAATTATTAGGGGGAGATACTTAGAAATAAATAAAAAAGAGCTTTAGTAGAACTTGAGGATATTAAAGTGAAGAGTATAGATTTTTATCAGCTAATAAACATGTCTCCAATAATGTTATGAGTTGCAATGTATTTGTATTAAGGCTAATGTACAATTTTTCTATATTTATAATGATTAGAATGATTCACCTACCTTATTAGAGTTATAGTTATATTATAGTATAGTGAGATAAACAAATTTGAAGAATAAAAATAGTAGAAGCCTTTTGCATGTCTTGATCTAACAAGAACACATGGTGAGCTATAGTGTTCTAGGTTTTTAAATCATTACAAATAGCCTACTACTTTTATTGCTAGTCTATTGCCATAATAATATTAATAGTAACAATAACAATACAATTATAAGAACAACAACACCAACAACAAATACAATCCCATAGGCATTTATAAGATTGAATAAAATTCACCCTCTAAACTATAGGTCAAGAGCAAATATACATATAATGTAAAAATTTGTCAATGTAGGTTTGAATCGGGAAATGGAAGATAGACTTACATCAAATTTATGTTGATTATGATTTTTTTTTTTAAAGCTTAAGGCAATGGTGATGCATACCGTGCACTTAACCAAGGGAGGTGGTCGGAGTGGGGTATCTAGGTTAAGTGACAAGGTGAGCGTTCAGAGATATGGCTCAAACATTTAGAAGGAAAGATGTAGGAGGTAAATAATATCCTTAGGGTTCTTACTGAAATGATTAGGTTTAAAGCCTATTGAAAGGATTAGGCCAATCTATGTAAAACTAATGGTAGGCCATAAAGTTATCAAAAGCCTCCACCAAAGAAAAACCAAAAGAAAATTGTGAAATTTGTTAAGGTGGAACCCAAGAAATTTAACTATGAGAGCAAGAAAGCCACTATATGACTTGATACTAACAGTCCAAGGGATGTTGAAGTGGAGAAGAAAATAAAGGTTGAGATTCATGAAAAGGTACTTGAGAAGGTAGTCAGTTCTATAAATGGACTGGTAGGAACAACAAAATTGATTCTTGTATATAGAGCTATAAATAAGCTGAGTTAAGCTGAACTAAGCTTTTTAAGGCTTAAGCTCGGCTCGTTAGAAAATTATCAAGCTTGAGTCAAGTCAAGCTTTTATCGAGCTTGAAATATTGTAGGTTCAGGTTAATTGTTAAAGAATTTGAAATACGAACTTAGCTCATTTAGATTAATGAGCCCGAGCTCATTTATCCAAATAAGCCTAAACTCAAGCTCACTTAAAGAAACAAGCTTGAGTAGGAGTTCAATTTAAATAAAGAACCTACTTATGAGCTTGTTCACAAGCCTACTTATAAAATTATCATGTACTTGTATAAAATCCATGAGTACAAGTAAATTTCACCATTTAAGTTTATGGACCATTGATGGATATGATTAATTTGGTTTTAGTAAACGTAATGAGCCCAAAGAGAAAAAACCTAATTTAGCCAAAGGGAGAAGAATAAAGCTAATTATATATAATGAGACCTAGTTGACACTTAAGCCAGTTAAGATAGTTAAAAATGTGCATGATAATCTTAATAAACCCATTCTCCAGCTTGTCAATTTATCCAAATTAGATATTTTATTGTATTTATAAGATATTGTAAATAAAAGACATTAGCTTATTGTATATGTATATTTTTTACTTGTATATATTTTACAATAAAAGGTCCCCATGTATAAATAGAATATATTTGAAATAATAATAAAGATATATTATTAGAAAGAATTTTATGACATCTTTTATCTAAAATTATCCATAGTCCGAATAGATATTTAAAAGGGATGTAGATATTTAGGCTAACATATTTTATAACTAATCCATGGCTGCTTGATTGGGCTAATAATAACTTAAGTCCTAGTCATTACAAAGTTTTTTTTTTTTTTTTTAGTCTAATTTATCTATGAAACCAAGGAAATGATTAGAATATGATGACATGACATGCAATAGTTGTTTGAGATATTATTTGATAAAGACATTTGATTATACAATAGATGACCTAACACACAATAGAAGGTTACCTCAATATATACTAGATTCATATTGGACTAGTTTTTTTAGTATAATTTATTCTCAAAAACTATGTAAATAATTAAATTTTGATGACATGATATACGATAATTTAATCGAGATATTATATGATAAAGCGGTTTGATTACATAGTAATTGATTAATAGTGAATTTATAGCTCATAACCTTTTCATTACATTGTGTGGTCAATAATTGTTGCTAGAGAATTACTTTGATCTATATCATGGTTATATAATGCAACGACAATGTGTAAATATTTTCTTAATTTTTTAAGGAGAAAAAGAATCCTACTTTCTAAAAACAAATCTGTTTAAACTTCCATTGACTAATAAGTTTCAAAGTAGTTTCATTGTATAACCATGTATATAACACATTTATAATAGCAACTTAATGGCAAGCTTCTACGTAGAATTGTTACAAACAAAACTTCAATTCAGGGTGCGATATTTTCATGCTAATAAGACCAATATTTTCAAGTCTATAATCAATTTTCACGAGGTTGATTTCAATGTATTCCTGTAATTAATTATGCAAAAAAGATAAAATAGAATTTTTCATTTTAAGTAAAACATAAATTTTGTTTACTAAAATTTATTATAGACATCCATTTAGGATCGGAAGATACTCTCCTATAGGTACCGATTGCTATCAACTCGACATGAACTGATATTGCGTGCTAAAAAGAAAATATTAATTACTATTAACCTACGGCTATCGAACAATAACTGATATTGATGCTAAATAACTGGTATTGGTGGGGTATGCCATGACTTCCAAGGAAAAGTTGTTGCAGGTTTTTCAAAGAATATTGGCTATGCCTCTTCGATGGAAACTGAATTGTGGAGTGTTGCTTCTGCCTTTGAGATTGCACATCATTTGAAGCACAGTAATGTTATCATCGAATCAGATTCCATGGATGCTATAAAGTGGTGGGATGCCTCTAACTCTGATGATTCTTTCTTACCTTCTATGATTTTACTTTGCATGATGTACTTGGGATGTTAGTGCTATTTTTCTCTTATGATTATGAATGAAAAATGTGGGATTTAATGGAAAAAGAAAAGTAAAAGAAATAGAAGCACCAAAAAGCGAAAGATATACACTCTGAATTACACATCTTCTTTTCAACCATAGAATTCATTATTCAACTTTTTTCCACTGAAATCCCACTTGAGTTAACTCAATGGGATCGTTTATTCTAGTCACAGGAAGCATTCCTAGAGCCTTATGACATAAAATTATGTAGAAAATTTATTTGATTGACCTTCTAGCTAAAAGTAAGTCCGTACTTTTGTTGTTGATTCGGGGTGAAAACACCAAAATGTTTCTCAGTTTCGTCGCCTGACTTCTCGTTCTCATCAAACATGGCAAATAGATATGCGTCTATTGCCTGCCCGGACTTCCTAGGAGTCCCTTTTCCCACATGACCGATCAAATTTTTTTAATAGGTTCCTGCATTGTCGACTGTCGCTGCCGCGTGACCACCCGATGGCCATCCGGTTTCCGACACTACGATTTGCACAGTCGACCCACCTGCCTTCTCTAGAGCAGCATATACCGAATCCAACATAGCATCAAACAGGTTTTGGTATTGGTACCGACCATCACTTACCACTGTTCCTGGGAAGTAAATAATGCATAGGAAAGACTAATCGTTCCTTGGTTATCAATGTATGAATTTGCACTCACTGAGCGCCCCTGCTGATGGAGGATAAGAGACCCCTATGAGACTTGTGTCTATTGCTGTCGAAACTTTGATTTTGCTTCCTAAATTGGCTGAGTTGATCTCATTGTGAACGTTTTGCGTGGCTGGAAGTACGTGTTGGGCATATGAATCCCAAGGATGAACTTCGTTGCAAATGCCTACAGACTGCACCTTCCACAATAGACATGGCATAAAATTAGGGCAAAAACATTTTGTAGAGTACCAATAAATCGGCAACACCAAAAAATATTATATTATTTAAAGAAAATTTCGTAAATATTATATCTAAAATAATTATTTAAAAATAAATTTTTAAGACCTAAACACAATTTATAAGTTTAATTTATAAAAAAAAATTAAAATTTAAAATGTATACCGAGTTTATACCTTTAATTTAATTTATATAAACTTTATTCGCGTCTTCCAAAATGCTTAAGGTACGCATCTTCAAAATGTACATTAACCTCTACTTTCTAATGGCATATGCTGCAGGAAAAATATATTTAAACATCAATCATTAACATTCGCGAACAAAGTCAAGTCAACCGGTCAATTTATTTACACAGTTTGGCACATGTAATATGTATTTTTCTTGAAATAACGAGTCAAAAATTGTCGGCCTTCCGACTTAAAACGTTCACGTATGTTAAATTAACGTACTTGACGGTTCGTTAGTTTCAAGAAATAAAGATTTATTAGGAATACATACAACGTATATGTATATATAATATATAAGTATCAATTATATTTAGTTATGCGGTAATAATAATTTGTAGATGTTTTTTTTAAATTACCACATATTTAAATATAATTAATACTTATATACTGGGTGTATATATATACAGTGCATTATCCGATGAAAATTTTGTGTCGTGACTTTCGTATGCGGATAAATAACAATGGTGTTTTTCCTTTGGTCTACCCATTTGGAGTGACAAATCCATCAGTGTCAGTTTGTTATATTTAAATTGGTGGCAACCGGCAGCTAGACCCTTCTCGTTACTACAGGCTGCTGCCCAATACCTAAGAATGATTAATTAAAATCAAATTCAATCATGTGAGTGGTTTGCACGAGTTGCTTGATACGGATTCAAGTCAACACGGTGTTGGTTTTAATATTTGATGAAAACATTGTCTAGATTGCTAAGTCTTCTTTTTAGCTAATAAAATGATTGGGTAATTTATGTTAATATTTATACAAGATGGAGGCTAATGTTCTGTGCTTTTAAAGCCACTGTAGCTACCCAATTAAATATATATGTATATATAATATATATATTCAAATATTTAGAATTTAAAAAATAACAAATACAAAGTGTTAATACGACTTATTAAGCATCAATTTCCAAAGCCCAATCTGACCTATCTAGTTCCAAGTCCAAGCTAAAAGGGTCAAGTCCAAACTCTTGAATATTCCTCAAGCCTCCTAAACATGAAGCATTACTAACTGAGGCCAAACCAAACCCTAGTAGGTCAATAAAACCCATAAGCATTTATCCTTGTCAATATGCTTGAGCTTAAGGTCAAGTTAGCCATGCTCGTCCAAGAACCAAATAAAGAAAGTGAAGAAGGCTCTAAACAGATAAGGGAAAATCTTAGTTAAGGATTCCCACCCATAATATCCGAAGTGGATCTTGGGATCATAAATACACTCACTAAATACATTGTGATCTCATGCCCTATAAATAGGAGATAAGACCATATAGTAAAGGATTCCAACTCTTCCATTCTAACACATATTTTACACTTTATCACATTTTAAACCTCGTGGTAACTTAAGCATTAAAATGGCTAGGCCAGGTAATCTCCAACAACCCCCATAACCTCAGTTTTCCCTCTTTTGCAAGTGACCTAACCACCACTAGAAAATCTTAGCACAACAAAGAAAAAGAAAAAAGAAATGCTAAAGCATCTAGTGGCTAACCTATTTGGTCATTTGGTTCACCATAACTAGGGATTTGGATCATTAGGTGGAGTAAAAGGGATATCCCAAACAACAAGGTTTAGATTGATAGCTTAATGAAGAAATTGCGTGAAATTAAAAACATTGATGTTGATGATAATGTAGAGGAAGAATATGCAATTGCAGAGGAGCGGAGCTTGAGAGGCTATAGGGTAGGGAAAATGAGTCTTAGCATAAAAAATCAAGAGTCAATTGGTTAAGTTATGGTGGTAGGAATATCGCCTTCTTTCATGGAGAAAGAATACTATATTGCAAATTAAAGGGTGAAATGGAGAGTGGCTTGAAGAAGAAGGGGAGTTGGCAATAGCTTTTATAGAATTCTTTAAGGAGCTATATAATAGTGATTCTAGCAAAAATGTGCAGGAGTTTTTAGACTGGATTTATCCCATTTTTTCAAAGGAGGACAACAGAATTTTATGCAATAAGGTGATGAAAGAAGAAATTAAAGATGTTGTTTTCAAAATGGTGCTTTGAAGGTACTTGGACTCGATTGATTCTCTAGGATATTTTATCAACATCATTAGAATGTCATTAGTGATTCTATTGTCAAAGCTATCTAGTCTTTCTTTGAAATAGGTTTGTTTCCTAAATCTATTAACTCTAATAACCTAGTTCTCATTCCAAAAATTCCTTGTCCAAAAATTAATGATTCAATTTAGGCCAACTAGTCTTTATAATTTCCATTATAAAATCATCTCAAAAATCCTATAAATAGACTTAAACCATTTCTAAAAATATTTAGTTTGGAAAATCAAAGTACTTTTATGTTAAGAAGGTTGATTCAAGATAATATTTTGGTTGTTCATGAACTTTTCCAATATTTGAAAAGTAATTCCAACAAAAGAAAGTTCAATTTTACATTGGAAGTAGATATGAATAAGGCCTATGACAAATGGAATAGGACTTCATGGAAGGGGTATTAGTAAGATTGGCTTAAATGAGAGGTAGATATCTTATGGATAATGTACTACATGACTATGGTTGAATATCAGGAGGTTCTAAATGGGAAGATGGTAAGGAAAATTAAGCCAAATAGAGTGCTAAGGTAAGGCGATCCATTGTCACCTTATTTGTTCATTTTAGCTGTGAATGTGTTATCTAAGAGAATGTGTCAATTAGCAAATACGGGCTTGATTTTAGGGATTCAACCTAAAGTTAATTGTCCTATTTTAACCCATTTGCTATTTGCAAATGACTCGCTCTTTTTTCTTGATGTTTCACCTACTAACATGCAAAGATTAAAGGAAACTTTGCAAGTTTAATGTCTAGCTTTATGCTAAAGAGTGAGCTTTCCAAAATCAAGTGTATATTTTAGTAAGAACACCTCCATCAATTTAAGACGAATTGTGGCTTTTACTTTAGAGGTGGAAGAGATGAATAACCCTGGTACATATTTGGGGATGTTCAAAGAGTGAGGTTCTTCAATTTGTCAAAGATAAATTTGAACAGATGCTACAAGGTTAGAAACAAAATTCCTTAAGCCCAGCAATACTAGAAACATTGATCAAAGTGATTGCCTTTGCAATTTCTTCCGACTCCATAGGTTGTTTTCAATTCCCTCTAGGATGTTGTATTGACATCAATAACTATATAGGTATATTTTAGTGGGGTCAACGAGGTGAGGAAGAAAGACTACATTGGATAAGGTAGAATAATTTGACTAGACCAAAGGAGAAAGGTGGGATGATTTTTAAAGATTTACATTCTTACAACTTAGCGTTACTCATGAAACTTAGTTGAAAGCTATATTATAATCCCAATTCATTATGGGCTAGATTGGTAAAGGGATTATATTTTCCATTTACAAATTTTAGATATGCGGTTAACGATAATTGTGCTTCATGGGATGCTCAAGTTTACTGGAAGGAAGGGACGTTTTATATCGAGGAGCATTGGTGAGGATATGGTTTAAAAACTAGATTCCAAGACTTCGTAATGGCACTATTCTTAAGAGAAGTCTAGATTTGGATCCAAATATGATGTTGAGGGATTTGATAGAAGAGAAGGGCAGATTCTAGAATTTGCATTCTATTAGTAGCTACATAATAGATGAAGAAAAGAAGGTGATAAGGAGAACAGTGTTATCTATGCGTGATCATCTAGACAAACTAATATAACCTTTTGGCAAGCATAGAGTTTGTAAGGCTAAATCCACATACTTCTATCTATTGAAGAGACCACAACGTTGACATGACTTAAGCCCTTCTTCCTAGGAGATGTTGATGAGTAAGGATTAAAAGAAAGTACAAAGCTTGCAAATACAACAAAAAATCCACCATTTTATGTGGTAAGTATGTTCAAATTTACTTCCGATTTTTTATAATCTTGTTAAAATATGAGTGCTTTTAGATGATAGTTGTTGTTTTTGTGGCATAAAGGAGACAGTAGAACATGCCCTCATTTTGTGTCCATGGGCACAAGAAATATGGTTTTAAGGTTTGGGGGTGCATATCAATAGTGGTTTTATGGGAAAGTTTTGGTCTTAGATGCAATCTTTGTTGAAAACTAGTAAAAATTGTAGAAGGAAAAATGGAGGGTTGGAACACTGCTTTGCTTGGGCAGCATGAGGAACATGGAAAGAAAGGTGTGATATAATCTATGGAGGAAAAACTCCAAAAGCTCAAAGGGTTGTGAGGAATGTCTTGTGTACTCAAGATGAATGGGTTTGGTTTGGAAAGAAGGATGAGAGGAAGATAAGGAAAGTTTCAAACTAGGTAAGTGATAGTTAGCTCCCATCGAGTAATGATGAAGTTAAAATCAATGTGGATGGATCCTTTAATCTGTGTGCTATATCAAGAGCAGTAGATGACTTAGGGTGTGATAGCTTAGGTAATGTGATAGGAGGGTTTTCCAAAGAAGTATAGGTGTCAAATGATGAGATAGCTAAGTGTTTAGTTCCAAATGAAGCTATTGTCTAAGCTAAAGTAAATGGATGGGGGAAAATAATTTTTGAGTTAGATGTAATTAATGTTAGAGTCCATCATTGGGAGTGAATGCAAAGTGAGCTCAGCTTGAGCCCATTTATAGATGATATTAAATTGGACTTGAGACAATTTGATAGATATAGACTCAAGAAAATTTCAAGAGATGCAAATAGAGTTGCTAACTAGGTAGCTTCCTGCATTTAAAAGTGAACGTATCTTTTTGATTGGTGGTTTAACCCCCCATCTACTCTCCTTAAGCTACTCCAAGTTGATAATGTGTCTTGTAATCAAAACTCATATGTAATATGTAATGATCATGGTTAAGTAATGAATGATGATTTTGCTTTTGATTTAAAAAAAAAAAAAAAAAACTAGAGATTTGGATTTTCTAAAGTTTCTTTTTCTTAAGTTCCTTAAAGTTATTCTCTTAAGATGTTGTCATATGTAATCAATAATTGATATTACCAAAAAAAAAAAAAAAAAAGGACGATGTCATGATAATGTCATAATATATTGCTATTGTTTATACAATATAACACTTATCTCCTACCCTTTACTAAGTTATAGTTTACTCCCTTTGTTATAAACTCTTTTGTTTCATCTTTATTTTTGTGTCAACTACTAAGGCGACTCTTAGGAACCTATGCAATTATTATGTGTTGTATTTTGTACACAATGTGTCAAATCATATTTTATTGTATTTATGGATATTATAAATAAAAGACATGTATTTATTATATTTGTATATTTTTTTCTCGTATATATTTGACAATAAAGTCTCATATATATATATAGAACATATTTGGAATAATAATAAAGATATATTATTAGTGAGAATTTTATAATATGTTGTTATCTAAAATCATCCATAGTTAGATAAATATTTAGAAGGAATATAGATATTTACACTAACACATTGTATAACCATGGTTTTTCTCAATAGACTAAGGAAAAGATATCTAAGTTATACTACTGAATGCTTAAAGTTAAGTAGATACACTAGACAAAGCCTATCAATAGAGGATACCCCATGTTTATTGTCATTAGTTCTTGCTCTATGTGAATGAGTATAAATAATCCCTAAAATTAGAACCTTCATGTACCTTATATATGGAATGTTGCACTTTAATGTCATTAAGTACATTCTTAATTAAGATTGTAAATAAATATGATTATTGAGTACGACATAAAATATAACAAGGGTAATGATAAGTTAAGATAGAATTCATCACTCTCTTATATTAAGAAGATGATATCCATAGCTGCTTGATTAGGATAATAGTAACTCAAGTCGCTACTCATAGCAATTTTTTTTTAACCTAATTTATCTCTAAAACTAAGGAAATAATTAAATATTGATGACATGACACACAATAGTTTGTTTTAAGATATTATTTGATAAATACATTTGATTACACAGTAATCGATTGATGATATAACACACAATAGAAGGTTACCTTGATCTATATCTAGATTGATATTGACTAGTTTTTTTTTTTTTAGTCTAATTTATCTCGAAAACCAAGGAAATAATTAAATATTGATGAGTGACATGTAATGATTTAATCGAGATATTACATGATAAAGAGATTTGATTACATAGCAATATATTTATAGTGGTTTATGGTTCACAACCTTTTCATTACATTGTGTGGTCAATGATTATTGCTAGACAATCACCTTAATCTATATCATGCTTATATAATACAATGACTCTATGTAAATATTTTCTTAATTTTTTAAGGGAAAAAAAATCCTACTTTCTATAAACAAATCCATTTAAACTTCCATGACTAATAAGTTTCAAAGTAGTTTCATTGTAGAGCCCTATGTATAACACATTTATAATGGCAACCTTCTATTGTAGAATTGATACAACAAAACTTCAATTTCGGATGTGATATTTATCACGCTAATAAGCCCAACATTTTCAAGTCTATAATCAATTTGTACGAGGTTGATTTTCAATGTATTCCTAAAATTAATTAAGCAAAAAAGATAAAATGGAATTGTTTATTTTAAACAAAACAAAATTGTTGTTTATTAAAATTTATTATAGACATCCATTTAAGATTAGAAGATACAAACCTATGGGTACCAATTGCTATAATCTCGACAAGAACTAATATTGCATGCTATATGAAAATATTAATAAATATTAACCTATGGATATCAAATAATATGTAAGTACATGAATTATATATATATATGTAGAGAGAGAGAGAGAGAGAGAGAGATAATATTAATAAAAATATAGCCAGAGATAAGACAATAATTAAAATAATAGGATGGGGGTCAATGTGGTCATTACATGGTCAAGGTATACAAACCCTTCTATGACTAGGGTTACATCTTTCTTCCTTTTGACAATTTCAAGTTGTGAGACTTTTATAGAACCCCAAACACCATTTGTAGAAACCCAAGAGAGAAGAAGACCATCAAGTGTTACAATTCACCAATTAAATCAAGGTGTATAAATTGATCAATAATAGTTGATCATTAAATTCACATATGTTGTAAATGGAGGATTAATGTATTAGGATTTCTACAAATCAAATTGTGTTACACATGTTTTGGGACAAGGATTCAAGTTCTAAGATGACTCAATCCAGTAAGTCGTTAATTTAAGCCTAATTAGTACTTTCTATGGAAAAATAATGCATAACAAAGATTAGATTGTTATATTTGATTTAGAGTTAGAAAAGAATTAGGAATTTCAAAATGGAGAAAGAGAGGTCGTAGTGAGTAGAAAGATACACTGCCTCTCAATACGGTCATATTGTGTTTGTTGGTCCCAATTAGATTAATCAAGAGGGGGGTGAATTGATTAATTACTTAAAATTTCACTTTTTCGCAAATTAACCAAAACTTTTGACTAATAAAATCACGTGAATAACAATAATGAAGAACAATAATGTGTAGTAAATAAAAAGTAGAGAAGAGTATAATGCTCAGATATTTATAGAGATTCCGCCTCGAGCGTCAGTCTTCTCTTCCAGCTCCACGCCGGGGTCCCGGTTGTCTATACTGGTTATGTTTCACTATATCAACAAATTGAAGATATACAACATAAGCCTCTTCAAGGAAAAGTCTCACTGTTGAGTCTTTCTAGCTTTTTCACTAAGCTAATCACTCAACTACAATGATGAAACAACAAACAATTCCTTATTCACGAAAGGAATCTCAACAACATCAATGAGGAATAACAGATTTCCTCTAGATCACATATATATGTAAAGATTTTTACTTGAAGATGTATGAGTCTTTTCTTCTCGTGTGTATTTTTCTTTCAACAACGTTCCCTTTCTTCTGTCATTTTTCAACGTTCTCCACTCCTTCTTTTCATTTGAATTAAACACTTTATATATGAGAAAACATAACGGCTACTTTCCATGTGATAATCTTGAATTTATTTTTGAATTTTAAATTCAAAAATAAGTTAGATCTGTTGAGAAAGATGTGCATTCCATGATATTCTTGATGAGGATAAGCTTGGATAATTAGTTTGACCGAGATCTTCTTTGGATACATCTCTTGGATCAAGTTTGTTGAAGATATCTCTTACATTGTGGAACCATATCTTGATATAACAACCATATCTCTTATCCTTATCTTTGTAACTGCTGGATCTCCCAAAATATAATACAAATATCCAATTTTAAATCTGGATAAAACTTGTAAATCTTATATGATCTCACTTTATCATAAAATGAAATCTTTGAATAAAACCTTGTAAAACTTTATGTAAATTAAAAAACCCATGATATAAAATCCAACTTTAGTAAAACACATCAAGTATGTTACCCAAAAATACTTAACACGTGGAGCTAGGCCTTGAAATTAATTAAAACTATTGATATAAAATTTAGAACGTATTCTGGAAAAATTCATAACAGACATGAAAGGTTCTGAAAGTGCTTATAAAGCAAACCTGTTAACTGTCCTCCTGTTATGAAGGTTCTGAAAGTGCTTCTTAAAAAACCTGTCAACTATCCTCCTGTTATGAAGGTTTTGAAAGTACTTTTGAAAGGTTACCACGATAACTACGGATACACTACACAACTTCTGAAACACCTTATGTCAGAACAAAAATAGTCTATATAACACTTTTGAAGGTTCTGGACAAGCTTTTGTCTCCTTGTTCATCTTTAGAAAAATTACGTGCTATCTTAAACATTCGTTACACATTATTCCTCTTTTTGTTAACATCAAAACTAAATTAGAGAACTTAACATTCTCCTCCTAACATCAACATTCTCCCCCCTTTTGATGATAACAAAACACCATTAGATAACCAAAATATGCACAACTATATACACAACTTTCATGTTTAAGCATATATTCCTATAACAAAATAACAGAATCTCAAGATTCCTATAACACATTGATCATAAGCACTCATAAGCAATATAGAATCATTATAAGAATCATTATAAGCAGCATTGATAGATATAATAGAATAGATATAATAGAATCATTCTTCTCCCCCTTTTTGTTAACAGCAAAAGGGATATCTCCCCCTTAAACGATGCATAAAAAAAATTCAGAAAGGGTTACAAATTCCCAATTCATTTCTAATAAATTCAAATTTTACCTTTTCAAGAGGTTTAGTAAAAATATCTACAAATTGATTATCGGTTGACACAAATTCAACATTTATATCTCCATTGTGCACATGATCTCTAATAAAATGATGTCTAATTTCTATATGCTTTTACATAGAATGATGTACTGGATTTTTTGTCAAATTTATTGCACTCGTGTTATCACATTTAATTGGCACAGTTTTAAACATTATTCCATAATCATTCAATTGTTGTTTTATCCATAAAACTTGTGCACAACAATTTCCAATAGAAACATATTCAGCTTCAGCTGTGGATAGAGCAACATAATTTTGTTTTTTAGAAGACCAAGAAATTAATTTATCACCTAGGAATTGACAAATACTAGATGTGCTTTTTCTATCAATTTTACACCCAGCATAATCTACATCAGAATATCCTATTAGATCAAAATTCTGATTTTTAGGATACCATATGCCTAAATTAGAAGTATTAACTAGGTATTTGAAAATCCGCTTTATAGCTGATAAATGAATTTCTGTTGGTGCAGCTTGAAATCTAGCACACAAACACACACTAAACAAAATGTCCGCTCTAGATGCAGTCAAATACAATAAAGAACCTATAAAACTCCTATAAAGTTTTTCACTTACCTTCTTTCCATTGAAGTCAGAGTCTAACCTTGATGAAGTACTCATAGGTGTTGTAACCTTTTTGCATCCATCATATCCAAATTTCTTCAATATTTGTTTTATGTATTTTTTTTTATGAACAAAAATTCCTTCCTTTGTTTGTTTTATTTGAAGTCCCAAAAAGAATGTCAACTTTCCTATCATTGACATTTCAAATTCTGCCTGTATGGTCTCAGCAAATTCTTGACACAACAATTATTTAGTAGATCCAAAGATAATATCATCCACATATATTTGTACAACTAAGATATCATTATCAAAAGTTTTTAAGAATAAAGTAGTATCCACTTTTCCTCTATGAAAACCTTTAAAGATAAAAAACATACTCAATCTTTCATACCAAGCTCTTGGAGCTTGTTTCAAGCCATATAGTGCTTTATTTAATTTAAAAACATAGTCTGATTTGAAAGGATCTTCAAAACCAGGTGGTTGTTCTACGTAAACTTCTTCCTTTATAAAACCATTTAAAAATGCACTTTTTACATCCATTTGAAAAACTTTAAAATCCTTATAAGATGCATATGCAAGCATTAACCGTATTGCTTTTAGTCTAGCAACAGGTGCATATGTTTCATCAAAATCTATTCCTTCTTCTTGTGAATAACCTTTAGCTACTAATCTTGCTTTATTTCTTATAATTTTACCGTCTTCATCTAATTTATTTTTAAACACCCATTTAGTTCCAATTATAGACTTTCCTCTAGGTTTAGGAACTAAATTCCATACATTGTTTCTTTAAAATTGATTTAATTCTTCTTGCATGGATATAATCCAATTATCATCATTTAAAGCTTCTTCAATCTTACTAGGTTCAATTTCAGATAACAACACAAAATGATTTTCAAGATTTTGTAGTTTAGCTCTTGTTTTAACACCCGATTGTATATCACCTATTATTTGATCAGAAGGATGAGTAGACTTATACCTCCAAGCTTTAGAAGCCTTTGTTCAGATCTTAGAACTTCTGAAGTACCTTCTCTATTTGCCTCTGAAATAGGTTCTGGATGATCAGATCCTCGAATGTTAACAGCAGGTGCTTCTGACTTAGGTTCTGAACTAACTTCTGCTTTAGAATTAGAGTCCTTTTCTTCATCAGAATCAACATCCTTTAAATCTTCAATAAACTCAACATTTATCGATTCTTTAATAGTTTTTGATGACTTACTGAAAAAACGATAAGTACGACTATTTAGAGAATATCCTAAGAAAATAGCTTCTTCAGATCTTTCATCAAACTTACCAAGGTTGAGTGGGTTCTTTTTCACAAAGCATTTAGATCCAAAGATATGAAAATATGAAATGTTAGGTTTCTTACCTCGAAACATCTCATACGTAGTCTTTGATGTCATAGGTCGAATGAAAACTCTATTGATGATATAGCAAGCTGTAGAAACTGCTTCTGCCCAAAAATACTTAGCAATTCCACTTTCATTTAACATAGATCTAGTGATCTCTTGTAAAGTTCTATTCTTGGTTCCACTACTCCATTTTGTTGAGGAGTGTATCGAGTTGAGAAATTATGAGATGTACCATGTTCTTCACAAAAATTTTAAAAACTTGCATTTTGAAATTCTATTCCATGATCAGTTCGAAGACTAGTTATGGAAACTCCTTTTTCATTTTGTATTTGTTTTGCAAACTTTTGAAAAGAATCAAAGGTATCTCTTTTATGTCGCAAGAATATAACCCAAGTGTATCTTGAAAAATCATCAACAATAACAAATCCATATTTGCTTCCACCCATGCTTAAGACTCTAGTAGGTCCAAAAAGATCTAGATGTAATAATTCAAGTGGTCTCTTAGTTGAGATTACATTTTTACTTTTATGAGAAATAGAAACCATTTTATTCTTTAAGCAAGTATCACATTTCACATCTTGTTTAATATTTATCTTAGGTAATCCTTTAATAATATCCTTTTTAGATAATTTTTCTAAGTGATTAAAATTAACGTGTCCTAGTCGTTTATGCCAAGCAAAAACATGATCATTCAAAGAAACTAAACAACAATCATGATTGATTTCATCTAGTTTTATAAGATAGATATTTCTTTTCCTAATTCCTTCAAATAATCTTTCATCATTTTCATTAAAAGCATAGCACTTGTCTTGATAAAAAATCATCCTATAACCTTTATCACATAACTGACTAATACTAAGTAAATTATGTTTTAAACCTTGCACAAGATATACATTTTCAATAAGAAATGTAGGCATACCAATCATTCTAGTGGCAATTATTTTACCTCTACTATCATCTCCAAACTTTACATACCTTTTTTCTTCCCAAGTTATGCTATTGAACAATGAAGCATCTCCAGTCATATGTCTAGAACATCCACTATCCAAATACCATGTTCCTCTTATTTTAGCTTCATGTCCCTGTACAAATAAAAAGAATTAAGTCCTTTTAGGAACCCAAGCAAGTTTAGGCCCTTTAAAAGATAAGCTCATTTGATTTCTTCGATTTACTTTTTGACTACTGAGCTTATTTCTTTTATAGTAACAAAATTTCTCAATATGACCAAATTTATTACAGAAGAAGCATGCATAAGAATTAACATTTGTATACCTGTCATTTACCTGTTTCTGGAAATTCTGGTTTGTATAACTTCTGTTATACCTTCTGATATTGCTTCTGTAGTACCCATTGTGTGGATACCTCTTGTCAGAATAACTTCTGTAAAAGCCTCTGGTATTTCCTCTTTTAACAATATTTGTATTCGAAATATACTCTTTACTTTTGAATTTATCAGTTAAGACTTGCTTAACTTTAACGAAAACTGTATTTTGATTCGATTTTGAACTCGAACCATGCTCATATCATAACCCATGTTTTTCATTTGAAACTCTTTGTGAAGAAATTAACACGGTCAATTTCTTATCACTTTCATTAAATTTCTTAAAGGTAGTTTTCAACGAACTGGACAGTTCATCAATCTTTACCTTCATGTCACTTGTTTCTGCTTCAAGTAGTTGATTTTCTATTCTTAGTTTTTCTATACTCACATTCATGGATTCATTTTCTTGTTTCAAGATATCATTTTCATCCGCAAGTAACGAATTTGTTTGCTTTACTGCCTCCTTTTCATTCTTAAGAGCTTTTATTTCATTTTCATACTTAGCTAATTTTGTATCAGCCCTTTTTAGTGCCTTTAGTAGCTTACTCATTTCTACTAGCATGTCAGTTTCAGTTACATCTTCATTAGATTCAGAATGTACCTCAGAACTAGCCATTAAGCATAGATTTGCCTCATCCTCTTCTTCTTCTTAATCCTCTGAATTTGTCTCTGTATCCTCTAAATCACTCCATGTTGCTAGCATTGCTCGACTTTTCTTTTTATAATTCTCCATTTTCTTGATCAGTGTTGGACATTCATATTTGATGTGTCCTGGCTTTCTGCATTCATAACAATGAATCTCCCTTTTCTCTTTCTTCTTTTCTTTCTCCTTGTACGCTTTTCTTGCATCATTATGCTTATATTCAGTACTTTTCTTGAAAACATTAAACTTCTTACCTCTTTGCTTCTTGAACAGCCTATTGAGTCTTCATGCTAGAAGACTGATGTCCTCTTCTTTCTCATCATCGCTATCATCCGTTTCAGTTTCATTTTGCTTTATTTCCTTGACTTTAAACGCAATTCCTTTGGTACCGTCTTCTCCTCTTTGCGTGGTCTTTATGTGTGACTCATATGCCATGAGCTTTTCTCTCAATTGACTGAGAGTTAGCTTGTTTAGGTCTTGAGCTTCCTCTATAGCAGTTTTCTTTGCATCCTAAGATGGTGGCAATATCCTCAACATTTTCCTCACAAGATCTGGATCTGGAAGTTTCTTTCCAAGTGATGCAAGCTCATTTGTGATAGTTGTAAACCTGTTAAAAGCATTTTTGACATCTTCGTTAGACTTAAACTTAAACAATTCATATTGTTGAATTAAAGCATTTATCTTAATTTCCTTGATGGTATCAGTCCCTTCATATGTATCGGATAGGATATCCCATATCTCCTTTGCACTTGCACACGATGATATTAAATAGAACTCTGATGGAGCAATAGTAGTCAGTAATAAATTTTTTGCTTTGTTGTTCTTTTCAATAATTTTCTTCTCCGAATCTGACAAGGTTGAATCTCCGTTCAAGGTGATCAAACTGTCTCCAAGTGAAATGACCTGCCATGAATCATAATCATTAGCTTTAATGTAAGTTTCCATACGCAACTTCCAATATGAGAAGTTTGAGCCATCAAAGTAGGGAGCTCGATTAATTGCAACATTATTTTCAACCATTTTGGATCACTCAAAATAGATGAGTCCTGCTCTGATACCAATTGTTGGTCCCAATTAGATTAATCAAGAGGGGGGTGAATTGATTAATTACTTAAAATTTCACTTTTTCACAAATTAACCAAAACTCTTGACAAATAAAATCACGTGAATAACAATAATGAAGAACAATAATGTGTAGTAAATAAAAAGTAGAGAAGAGTATAATGCTCAGATATTTATAAAGGTTCTGCCTCAAACGTCAGTCCTCTCTTCCAGCTCTACACCGGGGTCCCGGTTGTCTATACCGGTTATGTTTCACTATATCAACAAATTGAAGATATACAACATAAGCCTCTTCAAGGAAAAGTCTTACTATTGAGTCTTTCTAGCTTCTTCACTAAGCTAATCACTCAACTATAGTGATGAAACAACAAACAATTCCTTATTCCCAAAAGGAATCTCAACAACATCAATGAGGAATAACATATTTCCTCTAGATCACATATATATGTAAAGATTTTTGCTTGAAGATGTATGAGTCTTTTCTTCTCATGTGTATTTTTCTTTCAACAACGTTCCCTTTTTTCTGTTGTTTTTCAACGTTCTCCACTCCTTCTTTTCATTTGAATTAAACACTTTATATATGGAGAAAACATAACGGCTACTTTCCACGTGATAATCTTGAATTTATTTTTGAATTTTAAATTCAAAAATAAGTTAGATCTGTTGAGAAAGATGTGCATTCCGTGATATTCTTGATGAGGATAAGCTTGGATAATTAGTTTGACCGAGATCTTCTTTGATACATCTCTTGGATCAAGTTTGTTGAAGATATCTCTTACATTGTGGAACCATATCTTGATATAACAACCATATCTCTTATCCTTATCTTTGTAACTGCTGGATCTCCCAAAATATAATACAAATATCCAATTTTAAATCTGGATAAAACTTGTAAATCTTATATGATCTCACTTTATCATAAAATGAAATCTTTGAATAAAACCTTGTAAAACTTTATGTAAATTAAAAAACCCATGATATAAAATCCAACTTTAGTAGAACACATCAAGTATGTTATCCAAAAATACTTGACACGTGGAGCTAGGCCTTGAAATTAATTAAAACTATCGATATAAAATTTAGAACGTATTCTGGAAAAAATCGTAACAGACATAAAGGTTCTGAAAGTGCTTCTAAAGCAAACCTGTTAACTGTCGTCCTGTTATGAAGGTTCTGAAAGTGCTTCTGAAACAAACCTGTCAACTGTCCTCCTGTTATGAAGGTTCTGAAAGTGCTTCTGAAAGGTTACCACGATAACTACGGATACACTACACAACTTCTGAAACACCTTATGTCAGAACAAAAATAGTCTATATAACACTTTTGAAGGTTCTGGACAAGCTTTTGTCTCCTTGTTCATCTTTAGAAAAATTATGTGCTATCTTAAACATTCGTTACACATTATTCCTCTTTTTGTTAACATCAAAACTAAATTAGAGAACTTAACATTCTCCTCCTAACATCAATAGTGTTTAATGTTAAATCTAATTCATATGGAGAGATATACAACTTCCCAACATGATCATGCCATATCCCGTGTTAAAACCTAGAACACCTAGAAAGGTATACAGCCTCTCAACATGACTGTGTCTCACCCATGTTAAAAAGAAAAAAGGAAAAAAAAATGATCATTGCCTTTAGCACGATCATATACTACCTCGTGTTCACTTACATGGCCTCCAACATGATCGTGTTGAGTTGAAATGCATCCATTTCATTTTAATGTAATTGGGATTATGTATAGGTTTGGAGGATGTGTTAAGCTATAGATGTGTAAGGGAAAGTCAAGATTCGTAAAGTCAGGTACGTGTATACGTTATGTGTTGTTTGTGCTTGTTAAGTTAGATATTGTGTGTAGATTAATTATTATTATAAGTGAATTTGATTGTGTGTGCATGTGTTTGTGATTTTCTAGGCTTAAGAAACTGAGTATGGGTTAGTGTTCTTAAGGTAGCACCCTGGTAATCAGTATGTGATGTTATCTTTAGTGGAATTATGTATCGAAATGATCCAAGTAGCATATGAAAAGATATTGTGAAAGGACTCATGTTTGTGGAATGATGTTGTGGAAGGCTATTGTGGAAGGATGTTGTGAAATGACTTATAGACTCATAGATAGTAGAGAGTAACCACTGTCATATATGTATTATTATTATGTATGACAATAGACTCATGGACAAAGAGGAATGCCCTTTGTCATATATATATATATATATATTGTTTTTAGAAGGATTGTGAAAGGATGTTGTGAAAGTTATGTGAGATGGAGTTTATGATGTGATTGTGTATTGGTTAAAGGTTGTGCAAGATAATTAAAATTGTGTATGAATATTATGTTGCATCATGCTTATGTTATTACTTTAGTTATGGCATGCGTATGTGTTTGTAGGTAAACATAGTTCTGGGCAATAGCTCACCCCTCATGGGACCCTTTTTTTTTAGTTATAAGTGTCACAAGAGAGATTGTAGGGTATAAGGAAACCTTAGTAAAAACAAATCAAAGTCAAGATGATGATGAGAACATTGAATATGTTTATCATGATGAGTAGTAGACAAATGGTTAGAAGAATGAATAGTAGTTGAAGTTGTTTAATGAATTGAAGACTATTGTAGTATTTCAAATAATGAAAGCTTCCACTGTAATAACTTTAAGAGATTTGACTATGATGTACTTTTGATGATAAACCTCTTTATAAATATTTTGTATATGGAGAATACTTATTATTATTACTAATGAATTTATGAATTTAATATTGAAGAATTATAGTATCGGAGCCTTTGTGTGTCCTCATATAAGAGAGACATGTGGTGGGCCATAATGTTCTCAGGTTCTAAGGTGTCACATCTTAGGTTGTATCAAAACATAGGTAGATGATCCCTAAGAGCTTAGGTTTTGATCAAAAGAATATAGGTTTTTGATCTTCAAAGCTTAAGTTGATGGGTCTATAGGCTCTTAGGTGATAATCCTTAGAATTAAGATGATGATATGTAATGAGAGTGGTTAGGAAATGGAAATAATATTATTGATTAATGAACCCCTTCAGTAATATTGAAGATGTTGATTTTAAATATTTTATACTCTAAGGAATGTATATTATATATATATTTATATCTTTCCTCATTATTGTAATTTATTTTGTAGAATGCTTATGAGAATTTCAAGTCCAGGATCATCCATAGGAACTGGAGGTGATGCTCCTGATAACAAAAGACCACCTAGTCTTACTCAGTTTCAACAAAGAGGGATTGAGGTGAATGCTGCACAAATGCTAAAGGCTATCAATACTCTAGCAAGGATAGTGGCAGAGCAACAACAACAAATATAGGAAATGAAAGTGCTAAATATAAGACAAGCTCAAATGATGGGAGAGAATAAAGGGAGACCAACTGAGGAAGTGGGTTCATGTGCTCAAAACCAAGTCCAAGCACAATCAAATGAATCAAATAAACAAACTCCAACTCACAATTAAAACCGGTTCAATTGGATGAAAATTTGCATGAACCCTAATGGAATTTGATGCAATTCAAAGGTCAAATGATGCAATCAACATTCAATAATGATCAACTTCACTAAATAACAATAGAATCAAGTGAAATCCACGTGAATCAAATCAAACAGGATTGATAAAAAACCGTGACTTCAACTTCCTCCACAATTCCAATTCACGTCACATAAGATGTTGATAGCAAGTACTAAAAACAATCAATCTTTAACAAAATAATTGATCACAAATTGCAATCAAAATATGTCCAAGAAAAATCCAAAATCAACCCTAGATATGACTCACTAGTAATGAAATGGAAACACAACAAGGAAGGAATGATACTACTCACAATTACCCTTTATTGTACTCGCCATAATTTCAACTCTTGGAAAATTGAAATTGATAAGAGAATTAGAACTAGGGAACCCCTAATCCCTCTCACGAAAATGTGAAGTGTATAATCTGAAAAATGGCCTCCTCAAACCCTACTATAAGCAAGTATTTATACTTGCTACTCCTAGGGTTAGAAAATGGTCAAAATTACAAGTTTACCACTTTTAAGATGGCTGGTCCTAAATGAAAATTACAATAAAATGAAAGTGTCCCAAAAGAAAATACAACATAAAATTGTTCATAAAACAATTATAAAGTACAAAATATCATAAGTCTTCATGAGCCAATGCTTCGGAATGGAAACAATTGTGATAGGAATAAAAATCCGACAAGACCTATCATTAGGGCAAGAACTAAAGGATTTCAAATCGTGGCAATGAAGGCCCATTTTGAGCAGATCGACCTCGGAATTATTTATATATTAACCTATTTTCTATTATTCTTGTATTGTGTTTTCCAACAGGCACACTTATCGTATTTTATAGGGCAATGGACAAACTCCCTTAAACTCAGCTTATGGGTTATCCATGGATAGACCTGAACCGCGATGAGTTGGGCCGATGGATCCTATAGAAGATCGGCATCTTGAAGACCATTTCTTTTATATATTTCTTCTTTTATGAACTATTTTGGTTGTATTTTGGTTTTGAAACACTTTTATTTCTTTGTAATTTTCATTTAGGGTTAGCCACCTTAAAAGTGGCAAACTTGTAATTTTGAGCACTTTTTAACCCTAGGAGTAGTAAGTATAAATACTTGCTTAAGAGAGGGTTTGAGGAGGCCATATTTTGTAGAAAAAACCTAGCACTTCACGTGTGGAATTAGGGTTCTTCCTTAGTTCAAAAACCTCTTATCAATTTCAACCCAAGAATTGGAATTATGGCGAGTGCAACAACAAGAAATTGTGAGTAATATCGAATTCCTTCTTTGTTGTCCTTCACTTCTTCTCTAGTGAGTCATATTTAGGGTGGATTTGAAGCTTTCTTAGACTTATTTGTGAATGTATTTTATGGACAATTATCTTGTAAGGTTAATTGTTCTTTTGGTACTTGAATTATATATATATCATTTAGTGATTGGCGTGAATTTGGAATTGAAGGGGGGAGTGGAATTCACGGTTTTGTTGCTTCCTTTTGATCTGATTTTCACGTGGATTTCAATCCTTTTTTTGGTTACTTGGTGAATATTACAAATAGGGATTGTAATTACATCATTTGATCTACATTTTCCATCTAAATCTCCAAAGGTGTTCATGTGAATTATCACCTAAGTGGACCGGTTTGTGATTAAATTGAGACTTGTTTTATTTGAGTCATTTGATTGTGCTTTAAAGTGGTTTTGAGCACATCAAATCACCACGGATCTTTGATTGTAAATCTGAAGATGTCCCATGTCCATCAACTAGTGTAGGACATATTGGCATCTTATGGATAATTATTATTGTACCTATAAGATTGTTTCTCAAATACTTATTAGATGAAAAGAAATGACATAAAATACGAGTGATTTGGATCATCATCTAAATTAAGTTCTGAAAGTGTCGATAGTGCCAAAAAGTTTCCCATCATCTCCTCGGGCTTCTAAAAGATTTGCCCTCAAATCTAGAGGGTCTTTTCCTGAATTGAAACTCGATGTTTGGAATTTCTTGTTGGCTAAAAATCTGGAAGAAATATATGTGCTTCTGACTAGTTCCTGGAAAGAATGAACCTTAGATGGAGATAAAGGAGTCAATAAAATCCGAACGCCATCCTTCTGAAACATGTAGGTGTTTCTAAACCCATCATGTAACACATTTCTATCAAATAGCTATGGTCGACCCAATAGTAAATGAAATGCATACATAGGAAGCACATCACAGATAATCTCATCACTATACTGATCTCCTATACTGATTGGTACCATTGCTCGCTGTGTAACAAGTAAACTACCTCGGTTGTCGAACTAATGCACTTCATACGGGTTAGGATGAGAGCTAGTGGTTAATTGTAAGTTTTCTACCAATGTAGTAGATATGACATTAGTACAACTACCACTATCAATAAAAAGCATATATAGGTTACCTGAACCTGACAAGGTGTGTGGAACATATTATCCCTCTATATGTCCCTGGTATTTGGAGAAATAGTCATAGCCTTGTGTAACACATTAATAGGTAAGTATTTTCCTCCCTTTTTATCCCCATGTGTTTCAGCATGTTCATCATCATAATACTTTTGTAAGGCTAAGGATAAATTTGTAGGCTCGATAATCTCTTCCTCATCATCTTCCTCGTTATCCTCCATGACGGTCATCACCCTTTTATTGGGACACTGTGTAGCTTGATGGGTGTCGAATCCAACAAAATTAAAACCTACTCCTAAACCATTATATAATTTGTATACAGTAGTAAGTAGGGTCGTATCCACAGGGATTGGTTAAATATATTTCTATTAGAAGAAAATAGAGAGAAAAAGAAGGAATATGGGGAGGTGTTTTGTTTGTAAATTCAAATAAAACTGAAATCAGATAATAAAATTTTATAATGATGAAAGCCTAACCAAACGTATCATTATAGTTTAATTCATAGAACTGATCATTGATGCAAATATTTTCTATTCATTATCTCAGATAAACTGGTTATGGTTATTAACAAGATCTAATAACCTATCTCTCCTTACTTTCTTGAAAATCAAAACAAGCTCTTTGATTACTTCTCTTATTGATTAAACAACCCTAAACAAGCTCTTAGGATTTAATCTATTAATAGCATTAAAAACAAGAGAGACCACCAATTCATGCTAGTAGATTATAAGATAACCTATTTAAACAAGATTATATATCTCCATAACATGAATTTAACTATTTATTCTATAGCCAAACATGTTATTGTGTCACAGAGATTAGAACTATCAAACAATTACGGATCTGACATTCTAATTGACAATATATTAACTTGCTAATTGAATAGAAGAGTTGTAATTCATACCAATCAAACAAGATAATATTAACCAAACATTCAGCAGATATATAAATACCAAAAATAAAGAATAGAATAAAGACAAATCAATTAGATCTCACAATTCTTAAAGAACTAAACTATTGATGATCCTTTGGCTAGAAGATTGTTTAGCCACGTATGTTCATAACTAAACAAAATCAAAAAGTGAAAAATATGAAAAGTGTTTATTTCAGGTGTCTCCTGCTTTTCCTATTCGGTTTCTTTTTCTCCTGAACTCCCTCCTTCTGGAAAACGAAGAGATATATATATGAAAACCGAAAGATCTCCTAAAATGGCCAAACTTATCCATATACACGGTCTCAACCCACGGTTATACACGGCTGTGTATTTAAACCGTGTAAGCTTCTATTGGTTTTTTTTTTTCAAGCCAAACACACGGCCGTGCTTTGGAAATACACGCCCATGTACTTCCCTTGTTTCTTCCAAAAAGCTATTTTCTTTGTGTATTCTTCTCTTGTACGCCGGCGATGTAAATCCTTGACTTTGATCCAAATTGTAGATGACTTCTCTAAATCACTTGAATTAGCACTCTTGGCTCCATTAAACCTGATTTATCACCATAATAAAATTAAGTATCATTTCCTATGATTTCTATAAAATCAATAATAAATTAACACAATTATACTATAAAGATTGAGTATAAGATGGCTCTATCAAATTCCCCCACACTTAAACTCTTACTTGTCCTCAAACAATTGAATCAAATCAATTGAGAAATCCATCATAAATTATACGAAATTTTTTCATCATTTCAAGCATCTATTCTTTTATAATTCATGACTTGTAATTTTAATGTCTACTGCTCCAACCAAACTGGTTTCCTGTGATTAAATTACCATAGTCAAAATTTAATAGCTAATCTAAACAAAACAAACTTTAATCCTTATGTTTAGCAAAAGAACTTTTATTCCAAAAGTAAATACTTAATCCAATAAAGAAAAACACCCAATTAAACTTCATTGGATATTAGCAAGTATATAATCTTTGCAACACAAAGTAAAAGCATATGGTATCTACTCTTTCCCAAGACTTTCTCCCTTTTTATTATAAGTCTTATTTCATTCAATGATCTTTACATTCATATTCTTTTGATTTAATCAAGCATCTATTTTGACAGGTTTTTGCCCACTTCTTTTTCATGAACTTTCGCCTTTTTCGCCCTTGTCGTTATAGTGAGTTCATCGAGTCGGCAGCATCTCGAGCTCGTCACTCAAGTGACCGGGTTTTAAGATACCCCTTTGGACTCTTCCTCACTCTAACATTCAAGTTCGAATACTCTTAACTCAATTACTTGAATCATTGGAGTAATGGCTATGCTTGATTCTTCCCCCCCCCCCCTTTTTTTTTTTAGAATGCTATCATAATATTAAGACTTTTTTATAAAGGATCACTAAGGAGAAAGTTTCTTCTACTTCTTCCACTAAGTGTTATCATTGTTTCAAAAACAACTTCAAAGAGTATATAGTAACTAATTTAACCTAGAAGTAAACTTGTTTATTTTTCACTTAAGAACTCGACCTACTCTTAGACTTCCAATTCTAAAACTAAATACAAGGTAAATTTGTTTCTTAAAGATTTCACTACTTAATTTTAACCAAGTATTCTAATCACAGCAGTAGGTGAGTAAAGCACTTGAACAAGTCAATTTCACATTTTGTAGATACCTATTACAACATTTAGTACAATCTCTAGATTTCATGAAAATGTTGAAAAATTTTGCTTTAAATTTTGCCATATAATGCTTAAGGACAAATATTCAAAGTATGAGTATAATATGATTTTAGATGTTAGCTAATCATGCTCAATTCTCTATTCTCTATATTTTATTATCCTCTCCCCCACACTTAGTTTGAATAGTGTCCGGACTGTTCCTAATTCAGCACAATTAAAGAGGAATTAAAAACATAAGGAACATTAGAGAATAAGAGAAAAGGAATACTGGTACTTTCTTGGTATAAAGTGTAAAGTGATTGGAGTTCTCCCCTTAAGCACGAGAGAGTGTCATCTGATGATATGTACCCTTTCTGTAGCTAATCAAAAGAAAAAATCAAAACAAAACTAAAATAAAATAAATTGAAATATTTTTATTTTTTTTAACATGGGTTGCCTCCTATGAAGCGCCTTTCTTTAATGTCTTTGGCTAGACGTTCCTGATAATTAATCGTAGTACTCGGGGTAAGTTAAACTAGTTTCTTCAATATTACACACTTGAAATCCTTCATAAAAAGGTTTCAAGCGATGACCATTGGCTTTGAAAGTCTTACCAGTTTCAAGACTTGCGATCTCAACTGCACCATGTGAAAATATGTTAGTGATAACAAAAGGACCAACCCACCATGAGCGTAGTTTTCCAGAAAACAACTTCAATCGAGAGTGATAAAGTAATACTTTTTGACCTACAAAAAAAATTCTTTCGAGAAATCATTTGATCATGAAAATCCTTTGTTTTTTCCTTGTAGATTTTAGTACTCTCATAAGCTTCTCTTCGAATTTCTTCAAGTTCTTGTAATTGAAGTTTTCTATGCTCACCAGCCTCATCCATTTGCATGTTACATTGTTTTACAGCCCAGTACGCCCTATGTTCCAACTCCACAGGGAGGTGACACGGTTTGCCAAATATCAAAGGTAAGGAGACATACCTATAAGGGTCTTGTAAGCTGTCTAGTAGGCCCACAATGCATCTTCAAGTCTTATGCTCCAATCTTTCCTGCTTGGATTGAAAGCTTTTTTCCATAATAGACTTGATTTCTCGATTTGATACCTCTGCCAATCCATTGGTTTGAGGGTGGTATGCGGTGGAAGTGCGATGAGTGACATTGTACTTTTTAAGCAGAGTTTCCACTACTCTATTACAAAAGTGTGTGCCACGATCACTGATAAGAGCCTTTGGTGTCTCGAACCTAGCAAAAATATGAGATTTGAGGAAATCCACAACAACTTTGGCATCGTTAGTTCGGGTCGCTTTGGCTTCCACCCACTTTGAGACATAATCCACAACAAGAAGGATGTAAACATTACCGAAAGAAAGAAGAAAAGGACCCATAAAATCAATACCCCATATATCAAATATTTCACAAGCAAGAATAGGGGTAAGTGGCAATTGGTCTCTATGTCTTAAGTTGCCAACTTTCTGGCATCATTCACAAGACTTACAAAACATATAAGAATCACGAAACAAGGTAGGCCAAAAAAACCCACACCTTAACACTTTTTAAGCTATCCTCTTAGGGTCAAAGTGTCCACCACATGCATATGAGTGACAAAATTGCAAGACAGAAGGAATATCGTCTTGAGAAATACACCTTCTAATGGTTTGATCAGCACAATGTTTCCATAAATATAATCATCCCATACATAGTACTTAGCATCACTTTTAATTTTATCTTTTTGAGCCCTAGACAAATCACTTGGTAGTGTCTTAGTAACCAAATAGTTGGCAATATCAGCATACCAAGGAATTTCTTTTGAATAGAAAAGAGATGCTCATCTAGAAAATCATCTTGTAGTGGTATTGACTCTTCACTGATGAGTATTCTACTGAGGTAGCACAAAGTTTAGCCTAGCAACAAAGTTTTTGGAGCCCTTCCTATCGCGTATTTCCAAATTAAACTCTTGTAATAAGAGTATCCATCGAATAAGTCTTGGTTTCACCTCCTTCTTCGCGAGCAGGTACTTGAGAGCTACATGATCAGAGTAAACAATTACCTTAGTACCAAGTAAATATGATCTGAATTTTTCTAAAGCGAAAACAACAGCCAAGAGTTCTTTTTCCGTTGTGGAATAGTTGCATTGAGCACTATCTAATGTTCTGGAAGCATAGTAAATGACATGAGAAGCTTTTCCAACTCTTTGGCCATGAACAGCTCCAACTGCATAATTGCTCGCATCACACATAATTTCAAAAGGAAGGTTCTAGTCAGGTGGTTGAATGATTGGAGCAGAAGTTAACTTATCCTTCAATGTGTCAAAAGCATGCTTGCAGGCCTCATTGAACTCAAATGCCACTTCTTTTTGCAGCAATCTACATAAGGGCTGAGTAATCTTGGAAAAATCCTTGATGAAGCGTCAATAGAATCCTGCACTCCCAAGAAAAGAGAGAATTCCCATACACTTATAGGGTAAGGTAAAGATTTAATCAATTCTATTTTAGTTTTATCGACTTCCAGTCCCTAGAAGATACAATATGACCTAGAATTAGGCCTTGTTCAACCATAAAATGACATTTTTCATAGTTCAATACAAGATTCTTATCTATACATCTTTGAAGCACTTTTGTAAGGTTAGTCAAACATGAATCAAAAGAGTTACCATAGACAGTGAAGTCATCCATGAAAACTTCTATGATATTCTCCACATAATCTGAAAATATACTAACCATACACCTTTGGAATGTGGCTGAGGCATTGCAGAGCCCAAAAGGCATCCTTCGATACGCAAAAGTACCGAATGGACATGTGAAAGTAGTCTTCTCTTGATCTTCTAGCGCCACTAGAATTTGATGAAACCCGAATAACCATCAAGACAACAATAGTGAGAATGGCCAGCCAAACGTTTAAGCATCTGATCAAGAAAAGGAAGATGGAAGTGATCTTTTCTAGTTAACGCATTTAACTTCCTATAATCAACACAAACCCTCCATCAATTCTGAACACGCATAAGAACTAACTCACCATTAGAGTTTTCAATCACAGTTAAGCCCGTTTTCTTTGGAACAACTTGAATTGGACTTACCCATTTGCTATCGGAAATTGGATAGATCATACCTGCATCGAGAAGTTTCAAGATCTCTTTCTTAATTACTTCCATCATAGGCGGGTTCAAACGGTGCTAAACTTCTCTTAAAGGTTTGCAATTATCTTCCATTAATATCTTGTGCATGCATGTGGAGGGGCTTAGTCCTTTGATATCAGCTATGGACCATCCAATGGCTTCTCTATACTCTCTCAACACCCAAATCAACTTTTCTTCTTCTAAAGTATTTAGTTTGTTAGAGACTATCACAGCAAGAGTCTCATTTTTTCCTAAGAAGATGTACTTTAGATGTTCGGGTAAGGGTTTTAATTCCAGCTTTGGTGCCTGCACAATAGAGGGAAGAAGTCTTGTGTTAGAAGGAGGTAAATTTAATGTAGGACACACCATACCTAATAGGTTTTAATGATTCCAGCTCACAAATCATGTCCTGCAAAACAGAGGATATTACAAACTTCTTCTTAAGAGTTTTTAATGTATTAATATTAAGACTCTTATTAAGTGCAATTTTAACTCATCACCGTCTATCAAGTCAAATGTAGCCTGTGTTAATGGGTCAATAACATCCATAACAAAAACAGAAGAGATATCACTAGGATATTTCATAGCATCATAAATGTTAAATCTAATCACTTCACCATCAAATTCCATAGTGAGGGTACCGTCATGTACATCAATTTTCGTCATGGATGTCTTAAGAAATGGTCTCCCTAATAACAGTGATGAATTATGAGAATCATCATTTTCCATGTCAAGCATATAAAAATCAGCAGGGAAAACTAGCCCATTAACTTGTACTAAAACATCTTCTAGAACTCCCTCAGGATAAACATTAGACCTGATCAGCAAGTTGAACAATAACACTTGTTTCCTTCAATGGACCAACATTCAAACATTAATAAACAGACAAAGGCATGACATTAATCAAAGCTCCTAGATCACACATGGCTTTAGCAATTCCAAGATTACCTATTTTGCAAGGAATAGTAAACAAACCTAGGTCCTTACATTTAGGAGGAAGCTTCTTTTGAAGAATAGCTGAAACATTCTCACCCACACTAATCTTTTCATTACCTTTCAGCTTTCTCTTGTTAGTGCACAACTCTTTAAGAAATTTAGCATAGCGAGGTACTTGTTTTATCGCATCAAGCAAAGGAATATTTCCTCAACCTTACAAAAAGTTTCAAGAATCTCTTTTTCTTCAGCTTCATTCTTGGATTTCGCTAATCTAGAAAGGAAAGGGGGTGCTGTCACCATGACCTTTGGTGGTTCAACGAGGGATCCTCTAGTCTGGTTGTCCTGCTGGCCCGGAGTCGAGATCTCTTTCTCAGTCTCTTCCTCAAAATTAGATCGGTGTCCTTTCTTATTTAATCCCTCAATTCCGTTTCACTTCTCAAGATAATCGCATTAGCGCTTTGCTTTGGATTTGTGATAGTTTGAGAAGGTAACTTACCTTGAGTTTCTAACCTTTTATAGAAGAAGCAAGTTGGCTTACCTGGTTCTCCAAGTTTTAAATGCTCTGCTTTGTCTCATCCTGAAATTGTTTTGTATTAACAGCAAGCGATTTAACAATTTCCTCAAGAGACATACCTGAATTAGAAGGAGCTTCTAGTACTTGGTTTGATGGCCTAGGTTGGAATTGTTGGAAGTTTTGTAGTCTATTGCCATATTTGAAGTTAGGATGATCCCTCCATCCAGGATTATAAGTATTCGAGTAGGGATTATATTTCCTCTGTGGCTGTCCTGGGAATCCTCCTACAGCATTGGCATGCTCATGACTGTCATCTTGCAATGTTGGGCACATGTTAGTAGGATGATTAGGGGCAGCACAAATTCCATAAGCCTTCACCTGCTGTGTATTTCTGAGGGCTATTTGCAAAACAAGGGAGGTTAGGTTAGAAATTTGTTGTCCAAGGTTAGAAACCCAAATTGTTGTGAATCATTTACCTTCCTTGAAGAAGAATCATGTCTAAACCCAAATTGTTGTGAATTAGCAGCCATAATGGAGATCAATTCCCTAGCTTGACCAGGGTTTTATTCACTATGGCACCTCCACTAGCAGCATCCATCATCTTCCTCTCCATCTAAAGCAAACCTTCATAGAAGTATTGAATGAGAACTTGTTCAGATATCCCATATTGTAGACAGCTTGCACAAAGTTGCTTGAACCTCTCCCAATACTCATGAAGAGTCTCTTATCCCTTTTGTTTGATACCACAAATCTCTCTTCTTATGCCAGCGGCTCTAGATGCAGGGAAAAATTTATCCAGAAGAGCTTCACCATATCTGTCCAAGTATTAATAGAACCTGGAGGCCAATAAAAGAGCCAATCTTTAGCTCTAGCACTTAAAGAAAATGGAAAGGTACGCAACTTGATTTGATCGTCAGATATTCCTTGCGGCCTCATACTAGAACACACTATATGAAACTCTTTCAAATTTTTGTGAGGATCTTCATTCTCAAGACCATGAAAAGTGGGTAGCAAATGTATCAAACCAATTTCAATTCAAATTCAACAGCCAATTCGGTATACTAAATACAAAGTGGTTGTTAAGTCACATCCGATGCAGCCAATTCTCTTAATGTTCTCTTAGGATTTGCCACATCTTCTTCTTTTTCAAATTCAATGGATGAATCAAACAAATCCAATGCTAAGTTCAGTCAGGGGATGAAGATATAGTGGTTTCTTTCCCCAGCAACGGTGCCAAAATTTGATGGGTGTCAAAATCCAACAAAATTAAAACCTACTCCTAAACAATTATAAATTTGTATACAACAGTGAGTTATCCACAGGATTGGTTAATATATTTCTATTAAAAGAAAATAGAGAGAAAAAGAAGAATGGGGATTTTTGTTTGTAAATTCAAATAAAACTGAAATCAGATAATAAATTTTATAATGATGAAAGCCTAACCAAAGGTATCATTATATTTACTTCATAGAACTGATCATTGATGCAAATATTTTCTATTCTTTATCTCAGATAAACTGGTTATAGTTATTAACAAGATCTAATAACCTATCTCTCATTACTTTCTTGATAATCAAAACATGCTCTTTCATTACTTCTCTTATTGATTAAACAAGCCTAAACAAGCTCTTAGATTTAATCTATCAATAGCATTAAAAATAAGAGAGACCACCAATTCATGCCAGTAGATCATAAGATAACCTATTTAAACAAGATTATATATCTCCTTAACATGAATTTGACTATTTATTCTATAGCCAAACATGTTATGTGTCACAGGATTAGAACTATCAAACAATTACGAATCTGACGTTCTAATTGACAATATATTAACTTGCTAATTGAATAGAAGAGCTCTAATTCATACCAATCAAACAAGATAAATAATAACCAAAATTCAGCAGATATAAAATACCAAAAATAAAGAATAGAATAAAGACAAATCAATTAGATCTCACAATTCTTAAAAAACTAAACTGTTGATGATCCTTTAGCTAGAAGATGTTTAGCCACACATGTTCATAACTAAACAAAATCAAAAAGTGAAAAATATGAAAAGTGTTTATTTCAGGTGTCTCTTACTTTTCCTATCGGTTTCTTTTTCTCCTAACTCCCTCCTTCTGGAAAACAAAGAGATATATATATGAAAACCGAAAGATCTCCTGAAACGGCCAAACATATCCATATATACGGTCTCAGCCCACGGTTATACACGGTCGTGTTATTTAAAACCTTGTAAGCTTCTGTTGGTTTTTTTTTCAAGCCAGACACACGGTCGTGCTCTAGAAATACACGCTCGTGTACTTCTCTTGTTTCTTCCAAAAAGCTATTTTCTTCGTGTATTCTTCTCTTTATGCCGGTGGTGTAAATCCTTGACTTTGATCCAAATTGCAGATGACTTCTCTAAATCACTTGAATAGCACTCTTGACTCCATTAAACCTTATTTATCACCACAATAAAATTAAGTACCATTTCCTTATGATTTATATAAAATCATTAATAAATCACACACAATTCATACTATAAAGATTGAGTATAAAATGGCTTATCATAGCTATATGTCCAAATCCCATGCATTTGAAACATTTAATTTGGCACATCTTCCCACTGGTTAACCCTTGTACCATCTGCCTCAAATCAAATCTAACTACCTCTTTGCCTTTCCCAAAAAATTTTTCTCCTTTTCTGTACTAAGGATAATTTTGTCTACAACCCTAAAATGCTCACCTACTCCCTTTAACCCATCCAACTGACCAACAACCTCCATGGGCTTTGAATTAGTGCTGGGCTTACTCCTAGTAACCTGGAATGAATAGGATCGCCTTTGTCTTTCCACTTTCAAGGCTAACTGTATAGCCTCATCAAGTGTACTTTATCTCTAGAGCTCAACTACACAAGCTATCTCATACTTCAACCTAGATATAAAACATGCTAGGTTGTTCAAGAGGTTCAACTGATCCACATCTGATCACTAGTGTCTCAAACTCTTATACGTACATCCACTGTTTTACCCCCCCTATCTCAATGTCTGGAGACGCATAAATAACTCATGCTTGTAGTGTTCCGATACAAACCTCTTCCTCAAAACTCGTTTCATGTCTCTCCAAGTGTGTATTCCGGTCTCTCCATCCCTTCACCTACTGATCACCATATTTTTCCACCACAAAGCGGCATAACCTATGAACTTTACAGCTGCAAGACGTACCCTGGAGTCATCATCAATCTCATAACACTCGAAAAGACCTCAACTTTGTCTTCCTAGTCTAGGTATCATCGGCGGAACCCCTACCATCAAATGAAGGCATTTGTAGCTTCACATACTCTAATCCTTGAGGTAGTCTAAATTCCCTGTTTGGGTATGGATTAACCCTAAAATTATTATCTCTACTCTTCCCTAAGAGCATGATAATTTCCTTCTACTCTTCTCCCCAAATTTCCTCTAACTGCCCCTTCTCTCTGGACATTCTGAGGAGCTACTCTAGGTCGTGCCTGAAGGTTTACCACAGGTGGTGGTGGCAATGCCATCTTATCAATGTTTGTTGCTAATGTAGCAACAATTGTGGTAAGGTCCTAAAGTTGTTCATCTAGAGTTCTTCCACTTGTATTTCGACGACCTGGTCTACCACCCACTTGGCTATTGGCCTCATTGCCAATGCCCCCATTCATACTATCATTTGACATGTTTGTGGATGCTATTTATTTAAAGTACAAATGTAATCTCAAATAATTATAGCACACTCCCTTCACTTCACCACGTCACAATAACACGTTTGGATAACAACACCACAACACTTGTACACCTACGATGCAACAAGTCACCAATGCAACAAATACTTCTTGTCACTTCAAGTATAGTAAAATAATTGAAGCACAAATAAATACTTCCAAGTAGTTAAGATATTGAATTCAACTAAGCAAGTATTTAAGTAATAATACTCAATAACTTTCACACTTAAATGCTTATATTTGAATTTCAAACTTCACTACTTAACTTCCTTTATTAGCCACGGTTCACATTCACACTTGATTTAATGTGCAGCACCTTACTCCACACAACTCCATAAATTCACACGCCACTCACCCCACTACATACACACAACACTTCACGATGCAAATTACCTTTCACTTAACATACACCAAAACTTTCGCCACATGCATACGCTCTTCACTAATTTTACAAAAAACCCAACTCCACACACATATACCTCTTATACACGTTGCAGCACACACATACACACTCTTCTACACTTGAATTTCTCCACTTCTATACAAGTTTCAAACCGCAACTTACAACAAAAGGCATCTTAAATTCAAATTCAAAATGAGATCATTAATTGCATATTCCACAAATGGAAAGGGAGCCACTTTCAAATTCAAATGAACACACAATTACTTCTATAACTTAATGTGTGTTTTGAAATTCAAATAACTTCCTTAACTCACACCTAAATTTATGAAAATTCAAATTTTGAAAATAAAAAATGTTACTCCTCACTTCCGAAATTCAAAAAAACAATTCACACTTCTTCAATTGATCATAAAGGATCAACACTTCTTCTCCTCACGTTCAAACCTCAAAGGCACTTCACACTTACGGCCACTTCTCAAGGGAACCAAGAATGTACAAGTCTCCAAGTATACAACAACAAAACAATAAGATAGCTTTTTAACAACACATTGAAATAACTCAACTCCACTTCACAATTTAGATCACAATATGAAGAACCTTAATTGAAAGTGAAGATCAGGAAATAAACCCAACATAAATCCCTTATCTTAGCTTGTGCTCTATACAAAAGATGATGTGCTCAAAACCAAGCCCAAAGCACAATAAAATGAATGAAATAAACAACTCCAACTCAAAATTTAAAACCGGTTCAATTGGAGAAAATTTGCGTGAACTCTAATGGAATTTAATGCAATTCAAAGGTCCAATGATGCAATCAACATCCAATAATGATCAATTTTCACTAAATAACAATAGAATCAAGTGAAATCCACGTGAATCAAACAAAAAAAATTGATAAAAAACCGTGACTTTAACTTCCTCCAAAATTTCCCCAATTTTACGTCACATAAGATGTTGATAGCAAGTACTAAAAACAATCAATCTTTAACAAGTAATTTGATCACAAATTGCAATCAAAATATACCAAAAAAATTTCCCCAAATCAACCCTAAAATATGACTCACTAGTGATGAAATGGAAACACAACAAGGAAGGAATTGATATTATTTCACAATTACCTTTTGTTGCACTCGCCACAATTTCAACTCTTGGAAATTGAAATTGAAAAGAGAATTAGAACTGGGGAAACCCTAAGCCCTCTCACGAAAATGTGAATTTGGGTTATAATCTGAAAAATGGCCTCCTCAAACCTTATTATAAGCAAGTATTTATACTTGCTACTCCTAGGGTTAGAAAATGGTCAAAATTAACAATTTTTGCTACTTTTAAGGTGGCCGGTCCTAAATGAAAATTATAATAAAATGAAAGTTCCCAAAAGAAAATAAAACATAAAACAGTTCATAAAACAATTCCCAAAGTACAAAATATCATAAGTCTTTTGGGCCAATGCTTCGGAATGGAAACAATCGTTGGGGGTCTTTTGATTGTAAATCTGAAGATGTCCCGTTCCTTCAACTAACGTAGGACATATTAGCATCCCATGGAGAATTATTATTGTACTTGTAAGATTGTTTCTCAAATACTTATTAGATGAAAAAAAATGACATAAAATACGAGTGATTTTGATCATCATCTAAATTGAGTTCTGAAAGTGTCGATGATGCTAGAAATTTTCCCATCATGGGCCTGGAAATTTCATCCAAATGGTCAGGGAATTCAAGCCGAAGGTAGATAATACACTAGATGTTAAGTAGTGGATTGATGAAATAGAAAAACTTTTGAAGCATTGGGGACACCTGAAGATAAGAAGGTGAAATATGTTATGTATCTACTAAGGAGCATGACTTTTAAAAGGGTCAAGTGCTTCTAGACTAAAAGTGGGAATGATTACATGTGGTAGGTTTAAGGAGATGTTATATGAAAGTTTCTCGAGTACCAAGGAAAGGATGTAGGTAACATATTACAATTGCTATCAAGGGAAAAGATTAGTAATGATTTTGGGAAAAAGAACTCAATCATCTAATGAAATTCATGCCACTAGCATTTAAAGCAATGAGTAGTCAATGGCTCATCAGTTTGTGTTTGGGCTAAAATCTACACTACAAAAAAGGGTTGCCTTCCAACTAAAACTTACTATGAAGCTGTGAGCAAAACCCAAAATCTTAGAATAGAGTCACAAAAGAATTAACTAGATGAGGACTATGGAAAATAAATGGATTTAAAAAAGAGACTTACCCAGGGTGTTAAATATTCAAGAAAAGGGTAAGAACTCCACATAGTGCTGACCAAACCTATGGTCATTGCAGTGCCCTTTCTCAGGCTAGGACCTCATATATATTAGGGTAATTTGATTTGAAGATGCTAGGGCATACGAGTTGAAGATTGCAAATGGCCAAAATTACCATTTTTCTTATAGGAAAAAAAGAACGGTCCAAAATTTTTAAGAGAGATCAATACCTTTAAAAATTTTGCTTTCAGTAAAATGAGAGGTCAAAGGATGGGAACTACCCGATAATAAAAGACATAATGTCGCTAGCACTAGCAAGAAGAAATGAGGCTATAACAATGTTTAGTAGACCTTAGCAAACAAAACTAAGATAAAGAGAACTAGCATAGTTTCGTGCTATGAGGAAAAACACTCTGATACAAGACTTTTGCAAGTAACTATTGGTAAATTCTGTTTGAAGCATAAATTTTTATTTGCACCGGGCTCACATTATATAAATTTTTTGCATTTAGAAGTAAATATGATGATGATTAAAATGTTAATGTTTTTATTGAGTTTAATACCTCTATAGGTGTGGGTAAGAAATTTAATAAAATATGTGAAAAGGTCTGTATAGAGGTGCAGGTAAAAAAAATGATTGTAGATGTTTCAGTATAGAATGACTAATTTTGATGTAATTTTGGAATATATTAGTTTAATCAAACATCAGCAACAATAGATTGACATGAAAACCTCCATTTTTTAATACACTAGAAGGGGAACAATTTAGTTTTCCAATTACAAAATACACAAACCAACAGGCGCCTTTATGAATGTAGGGGAAATGTATAATGACTTCAGTAGCGTTGAAGTCGAAAAATGTGATGAAAATGGATCTAGTACGGGTATTTGGGGATTTACTGGAGTATATCTAATGAAAAAGCCAATTTACCCTCGATAAGGAAATTAAATTCAACATAGATCTAGTGCCTAGTATAACTCCTACTCAAAGCCCTATATTAAAGACACCTATAAAGTTGAAAGAACTGAAGGGGTCAGCCCGCTTGGCCCGCACATGGTTTTCAAGTCCCCAAAAAAATTGGCCCGCCCCTCCCTTATAGAATTTTTTTTCTTTACAAAATTAAAAAATTATTTTCATATCAACTCTTTTTTATTTATCGTTTCCCCTTTTATTTTTTGCAACCATTTAATTTTGTTTTAACTCAAGGCAATAATTGAACTTTTTTTTTCTTCCATATTCAGTAGCGGGACTGAG
>JBBMOL010000882.1:0-60911 GCA_037954665.1 Laguncularia racemosa | reverse complement strand
CCCTCCTCTGGCTTCCCCCCCCCTCCTCTATTTTTGGCCTTAAAAACGGCGGGAAAAACTAAATTTTCCCTTTCCTTTTTTTAAAACTATTTTTTTTTCGTTTAAAAAAACCCAAAATCGATTTGTGAAATTTCATCGATTTGTTGCTTTTTGAATTCCCAATTTTTGATCTGTTTATTTTATTTCTTTTGAAGATCTTTGGTTTGTGCAAAAAAACAAATTTGAAAGGGGTGAAATACAAATTTTTTTTCCTTTTCCGCCGGCTTTCTCGGGCCCTAGAGGAACATCACGCGCCTGGCGGTAGGGCTTCCCCGCCAATCGGATCTGCCACGCCCCCTGGGTAAATAAAAAATTTCCCAAAAAAACCGGAAACTGCTTCCCCTAGTTTTTAAAACCCCCTAAACCGAGCTCCCCCGGCTCTTAGCCAGGGCCCGGGACCACCCTAGCAACCCCTTTTTTGATTTTTCTAATTTCGCAAATTGCTTTTAAAAAATTGCGAATTTTTTATTTTTTGTTTTTTTTTAAAAATTTCCCAAATTTTTTAAAAATTATTTTTTATTTATTATTGCTTTTTCCCGAAATTTTTTTTAAAAATTTTAAGATTTTTCTTATTTATTTTTTTTTTTTAAATTTATTTTTATTATTTAGGTAAATTAGGAAAAAAAAAAAAGGGGAAAAATTTAAAAAATTTTTTTTTAAATTAAAATTTTTGTTTTTTGGGTTTCCCCTTTGAAAAAAAATAATTTTAAACCCTTGTACCCTTTTTTCCCCATAGACTCTCCCCGGAAACCCCTTTTTTTAAAAGTAGTTTCATTTTTTTGACGCTTTTTTTAAAAAAGTTCCGTTTTTTTATCCCATCAAATAAATTTATATCAAACAGATAAAAAAAACATAACTGTAAAACCCTGTCAAAAAACCATTTTTTTTTTTAAAATTGTTGAAAATCAAAAAAAAATTTGTACGATTTCCCCCCAAAATTTACTCAAAAAAAAAAAAATTGTCAAAAAATTTGAAAAACAAGTTTTGTATTTTTTGCTTGATTCAGGGGAGGTTGGGGGGACCGGGGGGCGTACTTTGGACCTCATGTCCAGCAACGGGGGCCTTTTCATTTTTTGGAAAAGAAAAAAACCCCCTCAAAAAGCTGCTTGCATACTGTTGAAAAAAAATTTACCATCAGGATGATCAAAAAGTGAAACCCCCTTCTTCCACGAGAGCTTCCTCTTTTTCAGGGGGCCTCTTCAAGTTCTTCCTCAGAAACTCGAGGCCATTGCATGTTATTAAGGACAGCAAGGACATCGATTTGGAAACACCCTGGGGAAAAAAAATTGTAACACATACTTGTTCCTTATGAGCATTGCAATAACTTTTTTGGGGGTAGGGCTTGTTGGATTTTTTTTTAACGCCCCTTTTGGGATGTCCCTTTAGTTTCCCCGGGGGACGTGCGAAGATTAGCGGCGGCATAAAAAAGGGAAAAGGCGGCGGTTTTTTAGAGGGTAGTAGGGTAGGGAGTGTAATTGCTACTAGGGGAGGGTCATAATAAGGAAAAGGGCTGCTTGAAAGAACCCGGGAGTAATTAGCGTGACAGACAAGAGGGCGTTAAATTTTGAATGAAAATTCTTTCCTTCGGTTGACGTCGATGTTATTGCACCGTTGGTTTTTTTGTCGTGAGATCTTGTGTATATGTTTGTCAAGCGTGACTTCCTCTTTTTGGGCCCACCAATAAAAGTTAAGAATTATTTTTAAATTTAATTAGATTTTTAGCTTTTGGGTTTCCTTTGCTCCCTCCTATTAAAGTTCTTGTGCATACCTTTTAAGTGCGCTTTCGTGGATGATTCCATGCAATTTTAAAAGTGTACGGGTTTATCCCCCATTTGGGATGATTTTTGTCCAGTTCATAATGTGAATCACTGCATTATTCGTGTTTTAATACATACATTTCGAGGAGAAAATTTGAATGTAGTATTTTATTTATGTCCTTAAATTTAAACACTGGGGTGCCATGCTTCCTTTATACAAAATAAAATTTATCTCTGAGAGAGTGGTCTCTATATATTCTTAAGCATATTTTTGGGTTTTTTAAATCCATTGGGAAATTTGAAGAGGAGAAAAAATTTTAAAAGGCCTTATATACAGCATTTGGTAATTATATTAGAGGGGAGTAGAAGCTCATGTATATGCTGGGTCCCCCGTGAAAATAAAGTTTTGTATTTCTTTTAATGTCCCTTTTTTAGCGTATGCCGACCGGGGTTTTATATATGCACCAGATTTTGACGAATTTCCCAAAGCTCACCTCCCCAAATTTTTATGTAAAAAAACACACAAAAAAATTGTATATTTTTCCCTTCCTTTGATTCGAGAAACGCAAGGTTCTGACGTTTTAAAAGCTCCACTCCCCTTTACAGGCGGAATACACAACAAAATTTCTAACTTGCTAAAAGATTAACGTCGAAATTTGGATGTTTTTAGTTGTGAAATATTGAGAAGGAAGACCGACAATCCCATAAAGGGGAAAATTTTTACTTTGATCATATTTCGATGAGTGGTTTCCCCCACAATATTTCATATTTGTACCTACGAAACATGGTATTAAAAGTAATGATTTATGAAATAAGTGATGCAGTATAACACATGTGAATTTGTGTTAAAAATTATCAGAAATCTTTGAAATTTTATGAAAACATTAAAAAAATCAAGTGTAATTTTAAAAAACATTTGACCCCTAATCATTCTTAGGTATTTTTGGGATCCAAATTTTAAAAATTTTTTAAAATTTGCAAATTTGATAAGAAAATAAAGCAAAGACGACTCACCAAAATTTTAACATTTAATGAATGATTTGTTTTTTTTTACCCTAGGACATACAAATACATAGAGTGGGTTAACTACAAACAAATAAATTATAAAAATTTACCAAAGTAAAAACGCTAAAAAATAGTTAAAAATGAAATTTCTAAAATTTAATGACCACGAAATATCTTTATAAAATTAAATATAACTTCACAAACCGTATCAAAATTAGAAATATCTATAAAAAAAATTATAAGCAAATCTAAAAATTACAAAAAATAGTAAAATTGCTTACTCAATAGATAGACGAAGAATTTGCCCTAAAAAACGATATAGTTGCATCAAGGTACTAACTTTTTTTAATTTAGCTTATTTACTTTGATATAAATGTCCAAAAATTAAAAAATCATCAATTGACTCTTTTTTGTCCTTTTAATCATGTATCCTGTTTGCTATTATCTTTACCTCATCACTAAAAGGTATCATATAACATGAAAATTGGCATTACTTTATTAAGTTATTGTGCATCTTTTTGCCCTATGTGATATTGAAATGGGTTATTGGGATATATTACAAACCCATAAAAGGAAATAAAAGCTTGTGGAAAAGAAAGAATATATTAAGCAAGGAAGCAAGCAATTAATAAGATTATCATATTATGATATGATTTTTTTTTTTTTTTAAAGATTTAAGAGGCCCATAAGTACTTGATAAGGTCAGAAGGAAAAAAGTACGGAGAAGCCCATCGGTTCCATGTTTTTATGTTCTTCATGCAGAAGCTTGGGGGAAAAAGATATGTCTCTATCTTAGCCTCGCCAATTAAAGAAGCTTACACACAAGGTGCAAAATTAATCATATTTTTTATGTTGATGTGCTGAGCTTTAGACTAGTGACCGTAGCCAACAATTTATGTTAAAATTCAATAGTTTAAAAAAGTTTTTTTATTTTTTTATCATCTTGAAATCTATAAGATCCCTTTATTTTTCTAAAAGTCATTAATATACGTTATGTTATGTCATAATGTTGAGAATTGATATGAAGTGATAATATAAAAGATAGAGGTACCTATATATATCAAAACTTGATCTATTTTACCGTAAATATAATCAACTTCAATATTTTTTCCATTCTAAATCTAATTTGAATTGCTTTATGTATTACTTTGGAAAAGGAGTGCTACTCAAATTGTTTAGACTCATCTAGTAAAAAAATCACATTTTTTCTAATACATGAACTTGTTTTGAAATTAGAATTGACCCTAAATCCTATTTAAACTTAGATCCATCTCAAGATTAATTAAGCCCACCAAAGCAAGTCAAAATGAAATGCAAAAAAATATTAAGCTAAGGACCTGTGCTAAGGGAGCAAGGGGGGGTGGGGTTGGTGTGGTTTGGGGGAGAAAAAAAGGAAAAGAATGAAAGAGAAATATCTTCAACAATTAAAAATGCTTCTTAAAAAGTCTTATAAAGCAACTTTTAAAGAGATTACGGAAACAAATCAAAAGTAGAACTGAAAAAAGCAAAAGGCTATAAATTATTTTGCACGTAAACAAGGGCATTTAGATTTTTTCCTTTAGGGCACTCAAGTGTATATGGTTGTTGCTTTATATCAATCTTATTATTTCAGTTATAAGTGTAAAAAGTTAGTTCGCATCCATTGTTGTCAAAATCGGGTTTCAACTAATTTTTTACGATTTACGTTTTTACGAAGTTTTGATATTACATTCCCAGTTAACTCGCATACAAAATCGGAAATGATCATAAATCATAATAAAATAGCGATTTTGAACAGTAAAACTCGTCTTTAAAATCGCGATTCTTGAACATTTCAAACGATTCCACACAAATTATTTCCATTTGCAGTCTTAAATCATTCGAATGGATCCAAGCCAAGCCCACCCAGCCCGACCCAATTCGGCAAAAAACCAGCACTTTCCTTTGCAATTACCGGCTTGGCTGTGCTGCTATAGCCTGTCATGGACATTGAATACTTCTTCAGAGTTTAGTGGAGAGAGGAGAAGAGAGCAATGAAAGCGAAAACTGCTCAAAACAAGAGATGGCGAGCGCGAGCCGAGATCCATTGTTCCACTTCCACTTCTCACTGAGGTGAGTGATGATACTTGCTACTATCAGAACAAAGATCCCAAGCAGCATGCCAGCAATCCTTTCCTTCGTAGAGAGTGAGCGCCGCCAAGCAAGCATCGTTTTTGCAGAGGCCACCGAGTTGAGATCCATCTTCATAGACGGAGTTTTGTGTTAAGTATGACTTGAATGACTATACTTGTAATTGCTACAGTTGTAATGTGTGTATCCTTGTGATTCTTATGCTTGTAGTTGTGATTGTGATTGGGTATTTGAATGGGTTGATGGCTTCAAGGTCGGCCTTCAACAGCTGTAACTCATCCATGGTGCTTCTATCGGATTTTCAAGCTCGACATACGGCCATTCCTTCAACGTGTACGCAATCGTGTGTGCTTTTGTTCTGTAGATTTTCCAAGCTCAAAACCACGGTTCATACCTTTCAACCGTGTGTACTTATTGTGTATTTTCATAAGATAAACATACGGTCGTGCCTTCTTCCCGTGTGTTAAAACGTGTGGGTATGCTTATGTGGGCGTATTTCCTTGTCATACGGTAGTGCTTTCCCCTGTTCCTTCCAAAAAGCATTTTTCTTCATTTTTTCTTATTCTTATCCGATCTTATCCATGTTGATATCCCATCCATATGTATTATGTGCTTAAATATCAATGAAAGCCAATTCTAGAGAAACTTAATCCATTCATTAAAGTTGCATTTAGAGGGTTTAGGTTGAGCATGTGGTGTGCTAAGTTATATTGTATAATTTGGAAAGGGGATTATATTACTTAGTTATAATTTATTAATATACTTTATTTTTTCTAGCTAAATGAATGTAAAGATGTACCGTTATGTTTTGCTTTCCTTTTCTTGGATGATGATTTAAAGAAAACCCTTTATAGTTATTTTTCATGATATCTCTTCTTGTTGTTAAATTGTAATAGTAATTATTGTTACATGGAGCATGAGCTTGAGCTAATTTACTGTATCTATGTAATTTGTAGAATATGGTAATAGTAACTTTATAGTTTTAGTTTTCTACTTTCTACATAACTTTCTTTACTCTTTTTTTTTTTTTTTTTCGTTTGGATTTTAAGTATCGATTGAGTTAATAATGTATCTTCCAAATCATTAGAGAGAGTTCGAAAAGAAAGAATTCCACTTGGAAGTAGATTGATGTAGGTTGGGGGCATGGAATTGATGTAGACAACAATAGAAAAGTTAAATGTATGTATGTAATATGTTGTTAGGTGGAGGCATTTTTTTTTACAAGATTCAAGAATCATTGAGGTGTACGCGTAAAGATGTAGAGCCATGCACCAGTGTCAGAATGATGTAAATATGAAATGTTAAACAATGGTTGCTAAAAGCGGCAAAAATTATAGAAATGAAGAGAAATGGAAATTTCCATGGCATTGAAGATTCGATGTGCTGATTGATGAGGTGGAGAAATTAGGGATAAACAAGAACAGAAATGAATTGCATGACTTCTTGTCTGAAACACAAAAAAAAAAATTGTGATAGTGGAACATGAGCAACGCAAGGTACAATTAACCGATTCATGAAGAAAAGATTTGAGATGAAGATTGTAGCAACAATTGCTCGTTTTTTCTATACTAGTGCAATTCTATTTAATTGTGTCAAATCCAGAGTTTGTGTACAGATGCTTCAAGCTGGTTGGTCGATATGGATGTGAGCTTAAACCTCCTTCTTATCTTTGAGCTAAGGGTGACTTATTTGAAGCAAGAAGTAGCTGCCCCAAACAATGGAATTACTTAATTGGGTACAAAGCTGAATGCGAAAAAAAATAAGTTACTCTTTTATGTCTGATGCATGGACTCGTAGAAAGAGGCGTTCCATATTGAAATTCTGGTTAATTGCCCTTAAAGGAACGGTCTTCTTATCATCTATAGATGCTTCTGGTACCAAGACAACTGACAAAGTTTAGGCAATGTTAGATGATATGTGGAGAAGGTTGGAGAGGAAAATGTTGTACAAGTTATTACAAATAATGCTGCCTAATTATAAAGACAAGACAGCGAAGAAAATTTGAGGAGAAGAGAAAATGCTTTATATTGAGACACTTGTGCTGCACATTACATCGATTTGATCTTGGAAGACTTGAGTAGAATTTGAAGATCCACAGGGGATGATTGCAAAAATTAAGAAATGTAATTTACTACATATATTTATTCCAAGACTTACTTATCTCAATTTTGAGAAGTATACACTAAAAGGGAGGAGGGACCTTGATTAGACCTAGTGCAACTCGTTTTGCCATTCGTATTCGTACATTAGGTTGCCTTAATGAAGTACTGAAAATGCATTGATAATGATGTTTCACTTTGGTCATTGGAAATCATGTAAGTATTCGTCCACAAGTGGATGGATAGCGGATTCAACAAGTGGTTTTGGATAGGGGTAGGTTTTGGTATAGAATGTTATTGTTTGCCTTAAGTTGCATTTCACTTGATTAAAGTGCTTAGATTAGTGGTTCTGATGATCAACTTGCTATGGGTTTCATTTATCCAGTAATGGATCATGCTAGTTAGAAAATTAAAGCAAACTTCAAAATGTGAAGAAAAGGTTAATATACATAACTTGTTAGCTATATATATATATATATATATATATATATTTATATATATATATATATATTCTTAGTGCTAATTTTTAAAGTTTCATTTCTAAATTGGAAATCGTATTATTTATTTTTAATGTAGTTATGAACTATCGTCAAGATTATTGACAAGAGATGGCGAGCTTCAACTTCATAGACCATTAAATGTTGAGCTTATTATTTGATTCCCCATATCATTTTATGTGATGATTTTAAAAGTTGATGCCGATGTAAGATTGGATTATATGGTTGAATAGAGCTTATCGGTTTCTAATCCAATAGAAAGGTGTAAGATTGATAGCAGCTTGAAAGATTTAAGGATGCTATGGAACTATTTGGCATTGAATTTGCAACGGTTAGCAAAAAACAAAAGCTCCAGCTAAAAAAAAAATATATGAAGTGGGATTCATATGGAGATGAATGCCCAGAACTACAAAAGTTTGCTATTCGTGTTTTATTTTGACTTGTAGTTCTTCTTGTTGTGAGTGGAAAATTAGAGTGCATTTGAAATGGTATGATACAAATAGTTCATTTTTATTCAATTTTATATATTTTTATTATTATGATTATGAAATCTTAATTAAAGTTTGTATAACCTTTTTCATTTTCAGGTCCTACCAAAAACGAGGAATAGGCTGCATCATAACAAAAGATGAATGATTTAGTCTTTGTAATATATAATTGAAATTAAGAAATAGGAAGAAAGATGCATTGTGACATTGATACTTTACTTTTACTGTTGAAGTTCTCTCATTGATGATGATTGGATAATTGAAAAGAAAATGTGTTTGACACATCAAATGAGAATAAAGGTCAAGGTGTTTTGCATATCTTTCCATGTCTAGGGAGATGAAGATAAAGATGATGCGGAGGAGGACGAAATTGGTGCTATTGTCAATTTGGAGGGGGGGGATGTCCTATCGTAAGTCCCTAATCCCAATGATTTGTTCTTCATGATAATGATAATGTGAAGTGATAAGCAATAGGGTAACTTCAAAAATTTGGAATTAGAGATATGGAAATCATTGGTAGTAAGTAACCCTCATAATGATGTTGACATTGTGAAGAAGATGATGATGGAGATGCAAATGATGATGATGATATGGATGAGAGAGATGGTGGAAATTGTGATTGATTATTTTAGTTCTTGTTTTGTTATTTTATTTATGATTTCATACATTTTATTTAGAACTTTTGGTTGATTATTTTTATTATACTACTTATGTTTGATTTCTTATTATGACTTTTATTATGATTTTGATCAATTCTATGCTGAAATTTTTAAATTTATATTATCCATTATATTTTTTAATGACTACTGTAGTAATTTTTTAATATTTTAAAGGTTAGTTTATATAGATTGTAAAAACTTACATTTGTTTAGTCTGTTTCTTAGTTTTGATTCTACAAACTCCATTGCGGATTTCTACGTAAAATCACGATTTTGACAACTTGGTTCGCATTTTGTTTGTGAGACTTCAATCCACTAGATCTTATAAGAAATAATTATTCAAAATTATTGTCATCGGTTTGAGTAAGTGTTTTCCCTTTTAAGTTCTAGATTCACTATATCTAGATTAGGTTTGAAGATTCTAAAGTGATTCCGTCCTAGAATCATGTTTATTATGTTAGGAATATATATTTTTTTATTTTATCTTATAGATTTTTAGCCATTTTTCATTCTAAACATATTGGTCAATTTTTCATCCCATTACTTAAGTTATGGACAAGTACACACAATAGAATCAAGTCACCATCTGCTACTTTCTCAAACACAACCAAGTCCACGCTAAAACCGGCACTAATCGACTTTTGCCACCAAGCCACTCCAACCCACATAATCTAGGCAAAGCAAAGGTAAACAATAATCTCTTTACTAAGTTTTTTTCATTCTTTATTTTTATTAATTGTTATTAGTTTAAAGAATACATTTAATAATAAAATATTACAGTTAATTATGAATTATCTAATAAAATATTGGATGGAATTAGAAGGTAAGATGTGCCATTTTTAATAATATTAATATGCAAACTTAAAAATTTTTGATAAATAACATAATGGAATTGATGAAATAACTTATCCTTCTAACTTAAAAAAGTTCGTGGAGTTAGGGGAAAAAAAAGTTGAAAAACTATCAAATAATAGCAATAATAATTTAGGATATTTTTATATTTTTCCTAATGATATGCTTACGATTAGATATAACTTAAGATTTATTTTTTTTAAGAAAAAAAAAACTTGGCATGTGAGATGCGCGTACCTTATTCTAATCCTGCTTGGTTAGCAATCCAACCAGCAGTCTTGTAATTCATCTAAAAAACAAAGGAGATGTTTCACTCTATAGTTGTTGTGACATATGGATGGTATGTCGAACGAATATACGATCAAAGTAGGGAATGTTGAAGAGGTAGAATGTCAATTTCCCCAACTAGAATACGTTGTAAGTTGTATTAGACAAGTTAAAAAAGCAGACCCTAAAGGCAAAAAGGGCCCCCTATGGAATTGCAATTGCTGGTATGTCTCACTAAGCGACTTGGCATTATGGATAGGCCCTCATCCGATAAGTCCTCCTAATATACTACGGCCGTCTCTCGAATCGAGAGTTGATGGAAACTGGCCTTTGCTGTCCTTAGGACAGAAAAAAGCCTGAACTGTGTTGCATGACCAGCTCCAGCCACCATTTAAGTGAGACAGCGGCGGTGCGTGATAGGCTACAGCTATTACTAAGACTTTCGTGATTATATCACTCATGGTGTGTCTTCTTTCTGCAAGTACACAAGGGACTTTTGCTTAGCAAAATTGGCTGTAGCAAGACATTATAGAGCATTTTTCTGACGCCAAAGGTGTGTGCTTCTATGCAAAACCTCCTAGAACAGAAATTTCTATATTTGTTTGGCTAATTTTAACTATCCTTTCTTGGGCATCTCTTTTCTCTTGGAAGAGAAATTCTAAACAAAAAAAATAACCAAAAAAAAAAAAAAAACGCAAGATGTTATTCAGTAGATGACTTTCAAACACAATCAAATTGAATATTATTAGTAAAGGCCATAGTTATATTACTAATCTGATGAAATTACAAGAAGCCTGCACTTAAGTATCCTGTCATGCTTGGGCTTACCCGAACACAATGCAAATTTTATATTGTAAAACATAATCACTTTCATCCCATCAAAACTAGAGAGATGATGTTAATGCACTGATGTGGGAGGAAAACGTGCCTACATTCGAATTTAATGTCAAAAAACAGAAATCTGACCAAAACTACATTAACGGATATTTTGCTTGTAACCTGCTAGAGAAACTCAACGCTTCCAGGAGAAAAGATGTCGGAGGAGAGATATATTACTCTCAGACCCAATTATATTGTTCTCTCATGATTCGGATTCAGTTGGAAGTGGTACCCCTTTCCTGAGAGGAAGCATTTGATGTGTTGCTTTTTGTTTGTGAATTTTGGCTGGCAGTTGATGTAGTGCTTTTTGATGTGAACTTTGGCTAGAAGAATGATTCCGTGAAGACAAAAACATTCTCCTAGCTGTCAACAAACACCTGAGAGATCTTGGAGTTGAGGTGGTTTGCGGACTTCCCAAAATTCTACAAGGATTAGCACTACGTTTCCCCATTGTTGGACAGTTATTTTCATCATCTTGGATACACCAACAAGCAACTTACAATCTTGGTCAGCTCTTATATATCTGCATCTTTATCCCATTCTCTGATCTAACAATTCGAGAGGTCACCTCCTACAATTGTCTTGCTGCAGCCAAGATGGGAAAAACTTTACTGCTCCATCTTCAGATTGCTCGGAATTCTCCTTCCCGATATGATCTCAAAAAGCATCATTCCGTAGCTATAAACATCGCTTTGGCAGTCCGGCCCACTCCTAGTATCCACTCTGGCGCCAAGATAAACTCTAGTCCCTCTCACTGGTTGTTCAGGACATGACTGAACTTTTCTTGCCCAGCCAGCTTTTGCCAGGGCCAAATTCGGCCACTTTGGGGCACAAAAACTCGCATCTAAAAGAAAGTTTTCTGGCTTTATGTCACAGTGGTAATGCAATCTCCACTTCTCATGGAGATACGCCAAACCTCTAGCGATCCCAGAGCAATTTTATACCTCGTCTTCCATCAAAACCGTCGACTTCTTTTTGTTGAATCAAATGGCATTTAAAGACCCATTTGACATGAAGTCATAGACTAATAACTTCTTGTTTCCTTCTAAACAAAACCACGAAAGCCTGACAAGTTTCACATGTTGGATTGTTTCCGATTGTGAATGACTCTTTACGGAATTTGGTTCTCTCCTGAGCTCTCGCTTGGAAGCTTCTTGACTGCAAGACACTCGAATCAGGTAATGCCTTTGAAAACTGAACCAAACCCTCCCCACCCAAACTTCTCGAGAATTCTTAGTCCGAACTTGTAAATCTCTATACATAAAGGCCAACAACGAACCCTCAGACGTCTTGATTTCCACAATTCCTCTTCTCACAAAGGCCACAACGATCCTCGACCGGTATTTGATTTCCCAGTTCCTCTTCTCCTCCATATCCAGATACCGAGCAAGATAATCACTATCAAGCATTGCTCCTCCGACAGAGCCTGCAACACTGCTGTCTTGCTGCTTTACTAGATTTTGGAATATCTGATGCAGCAAGCCGCCAGAGAGATTACTACCATTGCCAGTGTTAGCATTGAACATTGAATAAGAACGTCCAATCCAAATCGAACCTGGATCATCATCGTAACTATATGCATGCAAGAACAATTGTTTCAAACAATTCGATTCACATTTGTCTGCCACTTCATCCGACTCTTTTACCTTCATCAGAGGATGACCACGTTATTCATAGGAAAGAAGCATCTTTTTCGCTCTAATGGCGCTTGTTACTTTCACATTGCACTTGGCTTTTCTCTTGCAACACCCGAGTAATCCTTCAAAGCCCAATCGCTCTGGGGGGGGGAGGTCAGGTGTAAAAAAACCATTCATGCAGCTGACAGAAATATCGTACTACTCTGTTGCAAGGCCAAATTGGCCCACAAATGTTAAGCAACCTCACAACTCGCTGTCTGGGTTGAGACCAGAATAAATTCCTATTGATTGGTGCTTTTCTAGCCAAGTAAGCTGCCTAACTTGTCCTGACAAATCCTTCACAAATCTCGATAGAATAGTAGTATTATAAACGCTGTATATGAAGTAGCTCTCATTTTCGTCTCAACATAGCTAAATTATATATGTAGTTCAAATTCATTTCAGAATTAGACTGAAATGTTTTACTTATTTTCGTCCCAAGTCCACTAGTCCAATAATTGTAAAGACATATTCCACCATATGAAATATTCCATAGATGGTAGCAGTTGAAGGGAAAACAGACCTGGAGCAGGATCGTTTTCATTTTTCAGGAAGTGAGGAGCTGTGACGTATTTCAAGATTATTTCTTCCTAAGCTTCCTCCTGGAAGAAAAGTATGTGTTGGATGATCTAAACTTTGCCATAAAACTCTGGGATGAATTGGAACCCATCTTTTAAAACAAGGTTCCCCTGTATCTTTAAAAGAGTTGCTTGCAAAGAAACCTGAACCAGGTTTAGTCAGATTAGTAGACCAAGCCGGATATTCGAATCATTGACAAGGACAAGGTTACCATTCAAAATCTTCAATGGAGTGGTAGTCTTTGAAGAGACAGATTCTCTCTATTGTACCATAACTTACAGTTTGTGTGTGACTTTGTTGTACAAGATGCTATGTAGAAGTTAGAGGAATTACCTGGTTTGAAGAAACCTAGCTTAAATTTTCTCAGCTGAGGATATAAGATTGATTCACCAGACAAGAGAATCATTCCGGTGGAGAGTTATCAATCCAATAACATAATGGTTGGAAAATGATAAGCAAGCAGAACAAATGGAATCGCCAGCCTAGGACTATTTTTTGAATCCATGGTTGTACAAGGATCTTAGATGGCCAACCCCCGCCAAGAGACACTAGGAAAACTGCAAGATACTCGCGTCTGATAAAAATCTGTTTTTTCACATTCGCAGAGAGAGATTGTCTGGGGCGTTGGGGAAAGGATTCAGTCTTCTGACGAGCGAAGGGTATATTTATATTAACTAAAAAGCTTATTGCAGCAAATGTCGATATACAGTCACTTATTCAGTCGTTCTTCATTCTCCAGAAACAACACGGAGGGTACTAACGGTCATTGAAGGAAAAACCAAGTTCGCAATATGCGAACATATGTCTTTTTCCATAATCTCTGTTCACAAGACCTTAACTTTTTATTTGAATGGCTGAAGAGTCAAATAAAACGTCTTTTTTTTTTTTAAATTCTCATGACGGCACGAAGATCTTGACCAAGTCAATCTAGCTTTCGTATCAAAAACTGAACAAAAATTTAATTGGATCATAGAGGTTTCACTTTCTTCATCCATTCTTGGGGGAGGGAATGTGTAAGCTAACAACCCAGGAACTTACTGTGCGGAAGCCTTTAATTGACTTCTTACTTGTATCTTAAAGCTTTTCATTGCGTGGATTGGCAAAAAGGTTATTAGGTGCTTCCAACGCTTTTTTAGCGAGTGAAAACAAAAGATTCACTTTTCATATAGCTTTTTTTAGAAAAAAGAAAAAGGGAGGATAAATTTCGTCTCAATGTCTTAATCCTTGTGTCTTTTTTTCTTTTTTTTAATAATCAATATTTTTCAACAGGCTACAACAAATTAGCTATGTCCTCCAATCCATCACTATTGGATTGTATGAACCAATCATATAATAATTGGGTGGAGTGGTAGTGAAACATCCCATGCTGCCAAAAACTGAAAAAAGAGAAAGGTAAAAACAATATATTAAATAACAAAAGGCCAGAGTATGGTTGGGAAATTTTTATTTTTATTTTTCTTTATTTTTTCATGTTTTATTTTATCTTTTTATTATAATGTATTATTTAATTAAATTAATTATTATCAACTAAATAAGTAAACCAATGTTTATTAATGGTGGATAAAACTTAAAAAGAGTTAGCCAAAAATCCTATTTAATAAATGTTAAAAAATGTTCTGATTTAATTTAAAAAAAAATATAAAATATTGTAAGTAAAATTGAGTTGGGTAAATTATATTTTTTCCCTTTTTCAAGAATAGGACAAACAGAAAGTCAGGCCATTTTGGGAAAACTCATTAGCAAAACAATTTTAGTATTATATGCAGACGGGAGACACAATCAGGACTGAAGTTTCACCGCAAATGTTCCAAATGCACGATTCGTGTCTATGGTTTTTGTATGGCTTTTAACCATAGATAACGTTGCAAGTCGCATGCTGGGAGTGTACACTTGGATGTTTTGTTGTGATGATATGATAGTGGATGTCCTGGTAAATGATTTAGTGGCTTGTGAACTGATGAGCCAGCCTGGAGAGTGGAGACAAAGCACACCACATCTGACGCTGTGCTCCTGCTAGGTGTCTTCGTGCCCCTAGCACAATCTTTGCACGCATGTACATGACAACTCGGTATCCTAGTACATTGGCGACTCCGATGAAATTGAAAGTCGTATGATGGCGAGAAACAGTCTATTAATGCTCTTAAAGTGACCACAGCCGCAGACAAAGAGCCAAAACTTTGTATTTGGTTAGATAATTATAGAAAAGAGTCGAAATTAAGAAAATATAAGGAAATATAGTGAATGTTTCTCGATTTGAAGCCATTATGTATTCCTTTGCAAACAGATGTAGAGTGAGTTAAAAACATTCTATAGTAGCATAAAATATATTTACTTGTGTAGAATAGTATTAATTGTAGTTATTGAGTGAAACTCTTATTGGGAGCACCTCGTTAATGATATGTAGAGAATTTGTTTATTTTATATGTGGTGTTATTCGTTAAATTGTAAAGTTTTTATTTAATTATTATAAGTTTTGCTTGTTGTATACCATAAGAGTACCATGAATGGGGTATATTGTTTTAAGGTTTTAAGATATTTTTTATAGGCTCTAGACAATTATTAAATTTTCGAAGTATTTTGATGACCAAACATATATGATGAATAAACTCTTGAAATTGTAGTAATAACACTAATTTTAAAACGCTAATCTATTTTTCAATAGATATTATTTTGATTTTCGTAAGTTTTTGTTTTATAATTAGACTAGTGGTTGATGTACTCGCATTGTGTGTGCAAATTAATCTAAAAAGACTAATAAGAGTAATTATTAAATGAATTACATGTATATTAATAGGTGCAAATAATTTTGCAAAATAATAAAGAACAGGACTGAAATTTATGAGATGATAAGTAACAAAAATATAAAGAAAAAAGTTATTTTATTGGATTTGGAGATTTTAAATTACATTGAATGCTTCAAAGAGAGTTTTAAAATGAAAAGGAACTAAGGAATAATGATTTTTTAAAAGTCATATGATGAAAACTATTGTTGAACACTTGTTTACTTAAATAAATAAGATATGATAAATACATATAAGTTTTTCAATAGAAAGGGTGAGATGAGGTTAACTTTATTAATTTTTTTCTAGGCATTTGTCTAAAGAAAATAAAAACATATTAGAAATGGGTTCTTGGTTATTATCAAGTATTAAAATTGGACATAATATTCTTAATATTTAAATTAAGATATTATGGAAGAAAGAAAAAAAATAATCAAATGATATGGATATTTATTAGAATCAATAATTGACCATTGTTACCACTACAACATTGTCAAATGCATTTTCAATAATATGTCTACCAACGAAAATATTTAGATCTACCTTGTAATTCATAAAATAAGGGATGGAAAAATTACTCAACATATTTTTCATATAAATCCAAGTTCCTTATCCTATCAAAGTTCCCTATCTCATCTAAAACACTTGGACATTTTTTCACTAAATTTAGGATGTTAAAAGATAATGTCTAATGATTTGATTTCTCATTAGAAGTGTTGACACATGAAGCAAGGGGGGAAGTCAAATATTTGTAGAATTAGAAGGTGTATTTATGTTTATAAAGAGTTTGAATTTGCAGTTATAAGCAAGTAGGATATGTGGATTGGGGTGGTTTTGATTTAAGATTTGTTAATAAGAGGTTTTTTAATATTTTTGAATTTATTAAAAGATTTATAAAAAAAAGCTTTAAATTCTAGGTCACAACGTGGGTTGTTAAAATTAACTTTGTCTTTCAAAGATAAATTGGAGGAGTGCAAATAGAACCTCCTCATGTCATTGACTAAAGAATTTTTCCATTCACTAATGAAAAAAATTACACAGTACTTAAAAAAAAAATACCCAAAGTATCTATGGTACTAGACTTAAAAAGGGATTCTAACAAGTCATTTTCTCATATGGGGTGCTATATCTTAATTATGCAATGAATTTTTAAATATAACAACTCCAAGTAACAGGACATCAATTAATTATAAAAGCCCGCCGAAGTAGTGTCTTTATTTCACGAAATCCCTCAATGATTGGAAAGATGAAACAATTATTGATAGTGAAGATTCCATCCATCAAAGAATAATTGTGTCATTGCAAAATAAGAATAATGGTTTGACTCCGAAGAAATATTAATTTTGTCTTGTTTCCTCAACCCCTCCTAATATTCTCACTTGCTGCCATTAGCTTTACATTATTGTAACCATAACATTCAATATTTAATTATTACATATTGTATATAAACATTAAAATATAAGGCAAACAAATATTGCATTATTATACTCTTTTACAATCCTAAATTATAACATAGCCACATAAGTCATTTTCTTATGCAACCAAAACCCATTGTGAGCCAACTTCATCCACACAAATTTGTTAACACGAATGTGGCATAACTTACTAGAATTTTCATTTAGCTTTCTCGTTGGGTTAGAATTTACACTTTTATTAAAATCATGTCTTTTAAAACTTTAACTTGGGAAAGTTCAAAAACAAACCAATTACAAATAATATCAAACCATTTTCCTCATTTCATTGGCTTAAAAGAAAATTTACCAAGTGACATTGTATGTTATGGCAGCTTCTGTCATGGAAAATGTACTTCAAGATCTAATTGAATTCTTTAGGAGCGGTTATGTCCAAATGAAAAGGAAAAAAAAAAAGGACAATTATCTAGAAAACTCAATGATATAACCCAATTTTGGATGGGATCCCCGATTACCTTTGACGATTCTCATAACTGCCGACATTTAACTACTGAGAGTTATACGAATTGGAAAAGTTTTAGAATGCTTTTGTTCTTTCTCTTTAAAATTAATTAAAACTTTGATCACAGAATTAGTTGCATCAACTATGACATTACTTTGTTCGAGCATTGTTATGCAAAACATTCTTTTATTCTTATGAAACTTTTTCATTACATTGACATCCCAACTAATCAGCTAACAAGTGATTGTTAACATGCTGAGTACCTTAATACCACATTAGGCACTTGATCAACTAAAGTTTGTCGGTCAACTAATTTCGTTTTGGGAAAAAGAAAAAGAAAAAAAAGAAGAAGAAGAAGGAAAAAAAGAAAAGTTAAACTTATTTACATCTGTTTATCAATCTATATGATGTTCATCCATTAGTTGTGATTACCAAACACGCAATCCTCAATTATAACTACTATTTTGTTAAAGATTAATTAGTTAACTTTCAATTTTATGTGTTTGCTTATTAACAAATTTATAATTTTGAATATTAATAATAATAATTTATTATAGTCACTTTATTGAAAATACATATTACATATCACTCATTGGTAATTTTAATCATACTATATAGCATAAAGGATGAAATGGAGAGGGATTAGAGAGGTAGAATATGTATTTTTTAGTGTCTTTGTAAAAGGTGGAATAAGAATTACAAGGTCTTCTCCCCATAAGCAATATTAAAGTTTATTTATAGGATTAGTAATAAATTATATTTACCATCCTTTGTTCCATTTTTAATGATAAGATTTAATTGAAATAACATCAATGGGTTTAATAAAAGAGAAAAGTCGATAAGGATTTGATAATAGTCTTATATCTATTACTCGAACTAATGAGAAAGAATGGGAAACGTGCAAAACAATTTTTTTCAAACTCCTATTTGTGTGCAATAATTCAAAACTTTTCTAAAACCATCCTTAGAATATCCACTACTTTAAACTTCCACCATAATCCAACTACTTGATCGAAACATAGTAATTAGTAATAAAAGGGTTTTGCTCATGAAATATATTTGCAAATCAAACTTCTAGGTATTAATTCAAAATTTATCTAGTTATATTTTAAATATTGGACATCTTACCTGATCCAACCTGATTAAAGATTTCAAATAAGGTAGTCACAGAGCCAGCAATAACTACAATCATGCCCCACGTAACACGTTTAAAACAAAGGGCATAATTAATTGGACTGACAGTGTGATACTATATGTGAGAAAAATCAAACCATGCTTTCACTATTTGAAGTCACTCTCTCAATCTTAATTTGTGAAACCATTTCGTTGAGGAAAATCAATTATTTTGCTTCTTTTCTCCCAATTATTTTGTTTTCCAAGGAACCTAACGTGAGGGTAGACACGTTTGTATTGAAAGAAGAATTATGCACCAAGCATAAAACTATACATATAGGCTAAAATGGCCTTCGAGATAATTATTTACCTAAACTAATGGAAAAAGTAAATATTAGACTTAAGGTTTGTACTTTTCTGTTTTGAAATCCTGGATTTTTGTTTTAATTTTTTTCTATTTAGGTCACCGTGTTTGATAAACTATGCAAAAGAATCATTTATTAGTGCACACTATTAGATTTTTTGTTATTTATATCATGTGTTAATTTTAATTATCCACATAATTTTTATTAATAATAAAATAAGAAAGTTAAAAATAGATTAAAATAATAAAAAAATTAAGGAAAATTCAGAAATAATAAAAAATTAAAAAAAGTGTATATATATATAATCTATGTATTTTGATTAAAAAATATATAATTAGATTATTAAAATAAAAATGAAATAATTTAAAAAAAGAAAAAAAAATATGTACCAAACCACTTCTTGCCTTAAGGTTGTCAAAATGGCACCAGAGGAATTGATGCAGACCCACTTGAAGAATAGTGTGTTATATGACTATCGGTAGGCCGTGGAATGTCCATCCAAAAATTAAAAGAAAATAAAAAATAGAAAAAAGGAACCCTACTACTATCCATTTCTTTTAGTTGCCGTTTCAGACCACTAAGGTAAGGAGTAGTAAGAATTTTTTTTTTTAGTATATTAAGTTAATACTTAAATAATAACAAGAGTAAAAATTAAAAGAATAATGGGGTGCTATCTATGAGTATAGTGGGCGAATGGTTTCGTTTTTATTTTAGCAAATAATCTTTAATAATATTTTTCCTTCAAATATCTATAGGATTATTTTAGAAAAATAAAGTAAAAATGAATTTAAAAGGAAACTTAAAAACATAAAAACACAAAATGAACTCAATGGAGGATAAAATTTCCAACCTCTGCGACCATTCGTCAATGTGCGAGTTATTTTGAACCTAACGAAGTATTATCATTCCACAAAGTAGGAAAAGTACAGAATCAAAGCACGGATGTAACTTCACTGTTTGATGCGTGGCTGAATAGGTCCACGTGGAATGGTGCAGCGTGGTTCTAGAATAGGAGAAATTATGCGTTGTGGTAGTCATAAAAGTAGGTAAAAATATTTATCCCTTATTTAAATTTACAAATTAATTCAGTTACTATGATAAATCTCTCCTATAATCTAGATAAATTGGTTAAAAATTATTTCATGTTATATAATGAACAGATTTTGAATGTACGGTATAAAATAACATATTACTACATTCAAAAAAAAAAACTCAAATTAGAGACCCTAGTTCACAAATATTAGATAAAATCAATTGCAGAGCCACTCCAACGCAATGTAACTCATCTTTCAATCGTGATTCGCACAAAATGTTGTCTTCTTATTTCACCGAGCCCATTGTCGATTTTTGTTTGACACTCACTCTAGCAATTGCGGTAAGTGTGTTTTCTTGTCGACCAACCTTCTTCCTCTATTACTTAGTGCTCATCCATGGAAATTACAAGCGTACGGTGGTAGGTATGTGCGTTTGTCATCGTTCCTGTGTTGCTGTTGTGCCTATTGTTATCGTTCTTGGTTGCGGTCACTCCTATTGTTGCCTGATGCTATCATTCCTCTTCTTGTTGCTATCGTACTGTTGCATCTTACTTTTAACCTATATATTGTAGCTTCATAAGATTAAATTAATCATTAGTTTTTTAAACACTTTAGGGTTATTGGCTTGTAAGTTGTCCAGTGTTGGAGATCTTAAGGCTGTTTTATGGTGATTAAATTATCAATTCAATTGGAATTGAATTATTAATTAATTATTACAAATTATTTTAATTTGTAATTATGAATTTTTAATTTTTCAATAAATTGATTTACATTTATTAACCCATATTGGGGATTTTGTTCAATTATATAAATTATAATCTCTTCAAATTGCTAAAAAAATTATGAAATTTAAAACCTTTTATATTCTACAAAGTATATTTATCAAATTATAATGTCAGTTCAATATTTTGTAATTCCAAATAATGGACTACATAAAAATCATTGTCCCATTACTTAGGTATCTAATGTGTATAAAAATCATTTTTGTCATATTCTCTTGTTTTGTACTGTTCAGTACTCTGAACCAAAAGCTACCTTAGAAGCCAATGCTGCTAATGTTTCAATCCAATCTACTTCAACTATGATCCTCATGGAACAGTTGGAGTATCGTTTTTTGAGAAAACTTTGACGAAGACCTAAAGGAGTCTTTATCTTTTGTTTGTAGAAAAAGGGATAATAAGACAGCAACAAATGCAAATAATAATAAAGAAAAATTATTAGTTTTGTTGTTATAAATTTTTAATATTGTATTAATAAAATATTTTTTTTATGTTTAGTTTATATATTTTTTCAATTATTAAATAAAATAATCCTAAAATATTAGATAAAATATTTATATTTTATACATTAAAATTTGATATAAAAAAATCAAATTCACTAAATAAAAAATATACAAAATTCTTCTTTATACCATTGCATATCATGTTTAGTGTAATCTCTATTTATTCACCAATAGTTGACCTTATAAATTTTTTATCTTATTTAATACATACCAAACATATTACAAAAGTGTTATATTATCTATTTTTCTCTAATTTGTACTATTCAATATTGTAATCTATAATCGCTATTTAAAGGTGGAGACATGGCGAACCAAAGGATTCTACCCTAATGAAAATGTTTTGTATGTTTGCAGTAATTGTATTTTAGTATACAAAATCCGAGGTAAATAAAGTAGATACGATGTCTTTGAGGGAGAAAAGTTATGTGATTATTTATTATAAGTTTACTTATTGATCGATCGTTTTGATGAATTGTAGTGAGATTAACATATATTTTTGTGGGGTTCTTTAGCTTTTCAAGATTTAATCAGTAAGTCAATTTCAACCTTGATGGATTCTATTATAAAATACACCAAATTTAAAAACTTTCATTAAATCATTCCAAATGTAGTTATTTGGATGTTGCCACTCATTCAGATAATATTCAAATTATTCATTTGAATTTAGCTTATTTCTAATATGTTTGCATTTTTGTTCCTCTATAAATGTTAGGGAATTGCTACATTATCGATTTTTAGTAGAAAGGTTTTATTTATTCATTAAAAAAAATGGTAGAAATTTTTTTGGAGCTAAATTAGGGGCTTACTGTTAATTTTAAAGGCCTAAGGACTAAATAATGAATCTAAAAATTGTCTCCAATCGTTCCTCAATTGAGAAAGCGGCATCATTATATTTGAGAACTTTGTGGTAGAAAAAAAAGAGAAGAGAACTTAAAAACTATAGAATTCGTTTTTCTTTTTTTCTTTTGTTTAGAATTATTAAATTTGATTGAACTATAAATTATTAATTATAGTGGGATTAAAGGATAATTTCGTCGAGTCATCACATTCTTTAATAGCCTCTTAATGTTGTGTATTCATTATTTAGTTTGGATTACATGGAAGAGTTTATTTTTTTTATTTTATTTAACAAAAAATGTTATTTTGTTTAGATTTATATGTTGAAGCCAAGTAAAAGCAATAATTGTATTTGAATTTTGATTTTCATGCATGTTGCATATCCATTTCCTAGGCGTTTTTAATTTATATTATGATCATATTTTGTTTTCATGTTAAATAATTTGTATTTTAAAAATTATTACTTGTACCATACTCTTGTTTAACAAAGTTTGTTTCATAGTTGAGTTTAACTCGTTTGTTGATTAAAATAAAAATTAAAATAAATACATATATTATAACTATCGATTCTTTATCTAGAAAAAACCATATTATCTTTATCAAATTTGTTATGATGTTTATAAAGGAAAAGTTTTGTACACTATATGTACTAGTACTTGTAAAATAGTTTTCTATTTTTAAGTTAAAATTAAAAAAAAAGAAATTATAGCTCAAAATTACCATGTGATAAACTTAAACCCAAATATTTAGTCCTAAGGGATTTGTGAGTAATTCACCAAAATTACGTGATGATTTAAATAAAAATCTAAAATTTAAATTCAATCAATTTTTATTAAAACATCAGTAACTATCTTAATAAGGCATGACGAAATTGTTATATATATATATATATATCTTGAGAGGAGAGAGTGTGTGTGAGGGTTTAAAAGGGCAGGTAAATTCCCGGGAGACCATCCCAAATTTAATTGTGAAATTTATTTATTAAATAGGTTGTATAAGGGTTAGATATTATTTTAAATTTTAAAATTTAGTTAGATTGATATTAATTATTTTAAAAAATTATTTAAAATTTATTTATATATTAATCGGTTGATATATGAATTTCAAATTATAACGAGTATTTTTAAAATTTTTAATATAGGTGTGCACGAATAATAAATAGTTTGGTGGCCCTGTCATAAAAAATTGAAATAACCCCCTTTTTGGGGAGAGGGAAGAGAAGTGTGATAGGGGGGGGTTGTTTTTGTTGATTTATTTTATTTTCTTTGTGGGAGATAAGGTTTTGAAAGAACTTTTATAAATTTTAAATGTTTGGTTTTAGTTTTTAAAAAATTATTGACATAATTTCAAGGCTAAATAGAAGTTATTTGTTTTTTCTAAAAACTATATTTATATAAAGAATTAACAAATTTTTTTAAGGGTAATTTTTAAAAAAAATAAATTATAATAAAATTAAATAAAATTTCTCGGTTATAATATTAAGTTTTTAAAATTACATTTAAAAATGTTAGCTAACAGCGCTTTAATATTATCGAAGCTTGTAAAATTGTGTAATTAAAAACCCTTCCTTGGGTTGTCTTTATTGCTTTGGTGGAAAATGATTTTCCACATTTATTCCGGTTTTCTTTTCCGGGGCGCAAACAAGCCAGAAAAAGGGGCGCTTTTTGTTTATGGGCTTTTCCCAGCTGTTGGATTTGCCGATGATTCTTAAGTTGGAAGTGTTTTGGGCCAGAGAATTTTCCAAGTGAGGGTATTTGGGAAATATGGGGCTTTGGGTTGAATTAATGTTTGCAGAAATTTTCTTCATTGAAAACCCCAGCAACATTTGAAAGTTTTTCGAACTGAATTTGGAACTAAACGGGAAATTAAAAAAAAAAAAAAAACAAATTAAAACGTTGATTTAAGATTCGTTCAGTCTTTGCCTTTTTCTTATTATTTAATTTTTTTTTTATTTTTGCAAGGATTGATAATAACTAGAATCATTTTTTTTTTTAATTATTGGGGGGAGTTCTAATTTCAGTAGAATATAATTTGTTGTTTTTAATTTGGGCTTTAAAATTTACGTATTAAGGATTTTACGAATTTTTATTTCGTTTACGATTTTTGGAAAAGCTTTTTCGAACTTTAAGTGAAATTACAACTAAAAAATTTGTCTTACAAAATATATTGTTAAATTTACAAACTTTGATGGCTTACATTTTTCAACAAAAAAATAAAAGAATTTACAAACCCTAAGTGGGAAACCATTTTAGTAAGAGGTGTAATCTTTTTTAAGCATCTATAGATAAATCAATAAATGTTCTGACTTAAAGTTGTAATTTTAAACCCAAAAATGAAAAATTACTTTTTTAATAATTCAAGGGCCTTGTAAAAAAGATAAAATGTCATGGCACATGAATCATTTTTCCATTTTCGGTCGTTTTTTTATATTTACGAATTTTTGGGGCTATTTTACAAAGATAGTACCTTTAACATGTAAAGATTTACAAAACTAAAGTGATTTTAAGCTTTTCATATTACAAAACTTTTTTTCTTCAAATTTTAAACACATTTACGAACTCTAATAATTTTGTGAACTTTAAATTTTTCAAACAGAAGTTAAATTACATAAATTTAAGTAAATATATAAATTTTTAGTGATGTAATCAATAAAAATACTTTTACAACCTTAAAAAAAAATTCGAATCCCTTTAAAAAAATTTATAGAATTTTTTATGGATTTTAAGGTTTGTTGTTAGTTGTTCACAACGATGTATGGTTATGACAACTAGAACCAAAAAAAAAGGGGGAATTTTTCTTTTGACCTTCCTTATTTGGGAAAACCCAACCCCAAGGTAAGAGGGTGACAATAACCCATAGGAGGTGGGACAAACCTCATAGTGGTTGTCGGGAGGGCTCTAGTTTGGGGTGATAGATTCTTTTCTTTTCTTTTCTTTTTAAGTTTTATTTTTTTTTTTTTTTTTTATTATTTTATTCAATTTCCATATATTCTTGTTGGGGGGTTTGCTGCAAACATTCGATCATGTTTGAAGACATATCAATTGCCCCAAAGAGTCTCGGCAAAATAAATATGAAGGCTGTTAGAAAGAAAAATTTAAATAGACTAGTGTTAAAACATGCTTATGAGCGAGAAAAAAATCAAGTGTCCTCCTTGTTCTTTGTTTGTTTGATAGTGAGTTTTTTGGGGATTTTGTGGAGAAATTTGAAAAATTTATTGATGTTTCTTAAAATTTGTCAAATTTTAGAATTTTTTAAAAATGAGGGGATGGGGCTTTATTTAAAGATTTGGTGTTCAATCAAAATTGTTCAATGATTAAAATGGGATAAATGAGATAAGCCATTGATGTTAAAAATTACTGTTCTAACAACCCAAGGATGCTCCTATATTTTATATTTTCTTATGGGTTTGATATCGTAGTTATGACCTTAGAAGCTGGTCCGGGGGACATTGAATTGATTCAAGACCAATTCCCAAAATAGCTTCTAAAATATTAAAATTATCTTTATTTAAAATTAACTTTTAATTGTGGTTTAAAAAAAAATTAAAGGGGCATGATTGAAAATTTAGTTTGAAATGAAAAATAAATTAAAGATTTTGGTAAAACCCCAAAAAAAAAAAAGATTTAAGATTCTTTTTAAAAAATTTTAATATTAAAAATGAAGATAAGTTCAAAAGATAACAACTAGACTTTATGGTTTATTTGATCCTACATTGGGTTTAAATTTAAATGTATATGCATTGTATAAATATGCGTGTTGTTGGTGAGGATCGCATTTTTGCATTTGCTAAGCAGTGACTGTGATTGAGATTCTAATTTTTAAAAGAAGGGTTTTATATTTTCCCCAAAAATTACTTCAAAAAAAAAATCGAATTTCTTAAAAATAAACACCAACATTGTCTTAACGTTTGTCATATTTTCCATTGTTCTTCATTACAGTGGAGGCTTTTTATTATTCTTTTGTGTACTTAGATTGGAAGAAAACAATGACTTTGGGAATGGGTCTAAAAAAGTTGTTTTTTCATATCATTACAAAAAAGTTAGTAAATGATTGGGGATGACAAAAAAAGAAAAAGAAAATATTTTTATTTTTAAACAAAACCCATAAAAAATTTTTAAATTTATTTTTTTTCAACTTAAAAAATCCCAAAAATTAAAAAAATAAAAAACTTAATTTTAAATTTTAATTAATGTTTGAATTTCCCATTTTAGTATTTTTAATATGGAAAGCTTGAATTGAGGGAAAATGCACTTGCTTGGTTGGGCATGGTGTATTGGTTGGAAGAAACCCCCAAAAAAGGGAAAGTGTTGCATAATGATTTCTACGATTCTTATCTAACTTTTCTTTTCATACAAGATATGTAAGGGGCACACACAAACATTGTTTAAGTAGTGGGCTCCATTCCTTACCCTACGGTTGAGCTTATCTAAGCAAAAACTTTATGTCAACCACCTATTTTGCTTGGGATTCTTTTCGTCTTTTCATGGAGTACTTAAAAGCACCAATTACAAAAAAAGTGGTTTAAAAAACCAACACATTTATAAACAATCGTTTTAAATTTTTATTGGTGGATATTTTCTATTAGATTTTTTTTTAAATGTTAAAACCGTGGCAAATGTTTTATTGCATGGAAACCCCCATTTTTCTAAAGAAAAGATCATAATCTTTAAAGAATTATGTAATTGACCAAAGATTGAAATTTATATTTATTTTTTGGGTTATGGTGTATGGTTTTAAAATAAATGTAATGGAATATATGTAATTTTTTAAAAAAATCATTTGTTGGCTTTTAATACATAGTAAATTTAATTTAAAAATTTATTAACCCCCATAATGTTATCAATTTTCATATAGTGAAAAGGTAAATAGAAAGAAGACTCAAATACATAGGGTGATTGATGGTACTTTTTGTTTCAAACCTTAGCCAAAAGCCATTGCAACTCTTGATTAAATCCATAATATTTTGTTTTTTACATTCTAAAAAAATATTAAATAATATTGAAAAGTATTCTAAGAAAAAATTTTTGAGTGGATGACCCTTAGGAATTTTTCAAAAAAATTGAAATTTTTTACAAATGAAGTGTAGAATATTACAAGTTATTACATGAAAGGATGTACGACTTATAGAGCAACTACAAAAAATAAAATGAATGGGTTGCAAGAACCATTGGGACCAATAAGTATACAAGAAAATTATAATTTAAAATTTAAAACCTAACAACTATGAGGGGGATTTATAAAAAAAATGAAAATTTTCTTGATGTATAGTAAAATTACCTTTAAATTTTAAAAATTACACTACAATTTAGCACAGGTATAAAACAATACAAAAAATAAGAAAAATTAAAAATTTCCCTTTTTGAATAAATTATTTTATGATGTAAGATTAAAAAAAAAATTTAAAAATTAAAACAAAAAAAATACAAATTTCCAAGGCATTTATAAAAAAGGGAATCAGAGGAGAAAAAGCTTTAAAAGGTTTTGGGGGGGGTGTTTCATCAATAGTGAATATCAAAGTGTGGAAAAATTTTAAAAAAAATTTTAAAAACTACAACTTATTTTTAATACTTAATACCTAATTTGAAATACTCTGCAAACCATGCCCCCCCCTAAATTGGATTTTTTTTGGATTGAGAACAAATATAGATTTACTATTTAAGTTAAAATTTGCTTTTTATGCAATATTTTGTAGATTTACAGTATTAATTAATTGCTTCTTGAACTCAAACGGGACTTTCTCATTTGTGGACCGCTTTATGAGCTTTTTAAAGAAAATAATTTCAATTCTGGACTGTAGAATTGTCGATGGTGTAAGTATGAATTATTATATAATAAAATTCAGGATCCTATTATTTTTAAATTGTTCTGGTTCAATTTTATTCTCCATTGTGATTTATTACATACAAAAAAGAAAAGTTGCACTAACAAATTTAGGTTGTTTTGATTTTTTTTTTTTTAATTCGCAATTCTACTTTATAAAAAAGGGTTTGGAAGGATGTTTTTTTGTCGATCCTATCGAACCTGTACAACTCGAGAGGTTCATAAAATCATGTCATGGAGCCTAAATAAACGCTTTGATATATAATTATTTTTTTGGACATGCATGCAAAAAAGGGTCGGTCAGCCCACTAGTTTATTTGACGCGATGAGTTCAAATGTTTCTCAACCATAATTAGAAATTTTTTACGCGCATTAAAAGAGGATTAAGAAGGAAAAACTACTAATATCTAATTCAAATTACTCCCAATTATGGCATTTAACTCAAAAGTGCTTGAAAATTTAAAATTTTTAGAAAGTCATTTATATCCAAAATTTCACATAGGCTAAGCCAATAGGGCCGAGTCCAAAAATACTTCTTACTTGGAAAAAAACGACAGTGGCCCTAATTTTGGCCCCTTATCTAATAGAGGCAAAATTCCTACCCCCATTAACGTTAAGGAATGGGTGAAAACAGAAACGAAAAGTAGGAATTGGTCAGAATTTATTTATTTCAACACACACACATCCCACACCGCCCTCTTTCTCTGCCCCTCAATTTTTGGGGTTTGGTCTTGTCTTCCTTGGTTAATCCATAATTATTATTATAAATTTATCCTCTTGCCCTTTACACCAACACGACAAAAAGCAGACAACAAAGCTACAAACCGCACTTATTACCTTGTCCCGTTTTCACGGGCCTTCAGGGAAAACCACAAAATTTAAGTAGTTCCTACTTTTTTGACGGCAATACTTTCAAGTTTGGGATTTCTTATCCTCTTCAAATCAAATATCATCACAATCGCAAGAAAAACCCATCATCTAGAAACCCTGTCCCAAAAAAACCATACGTACTACTACGTTAGCGGTTAGCCTATAAAAAAACCAGGTTTTCTTAAATAACTGTCCTCCATTTATCTTTGCAATTTTTTCCCACTTATTTATTTATTTTTCTTCCTTGCGAGATTTTGTTATGAAGAGCGTTTTCCAGGAACAGGTTCTTCCTTTGCTTCAGGCCGTTTATTGCGTTGTGTTTTCCCAGCCTAAACAAGGTTGTCCCGACGATTAATAGGCGGGACCAAAAGGTGGCATCACCGATTCTTCTTCAAGGATGAAATCGTCGGTTTACAGACAGACTTGTTGTGTCTTTCCTTACGAAGCGCACCGTTTCAAGGATTTCAAAGGGTATATTGGTAAGTTTCATTTTTCATGGTCTATTTAGATTTTTTTTTATCTTTGCTCGTTTTTGAACAGTGTCCAAATAACACATAATGGTACCAAACTAATCAAATAGACCCGTTAAAAAAATTCTCATCAATTTGTTAACACGCATATATAAATCATTCAGAATAAATAATTTAAAAAAGGCTATAAATAGATTATACGAATCATACCTAAAATCAGGTTCCCCTGTATATTTATTAAATTTTTTGGGTTTTTACGTAAGCGAAACCTTTCGTACTATCTTTGATTCCATTTAATGATTTAAATGTGTTGAAAAGTCAATAAAAGATACAGTAAAAATAAAAAATTTGTTCGATTTCACCCAATTTTACTGAGAAAAAAAGTTACAAAAAATTTGTAAAGCAAGTTTATTGTATTTTTTTTGCTTGATTCAGGGAGGAAGTGTTGGGGCACCAAAGGTTCACGTAGGGCGCTCTTTTCCCGCAAAAAGGTGCTTTTGTCCTTTTGAAGTAAACACTCATCAAGCAGTTGCTCGTAGTACGTGTTGATAGTATTGACCATCAGGATGATCAAGGGAAATGAAGTCCAATTCTTCCACAAAAAGCTTCCTCATGTTCATTTTACCGCATCAAGGTTCTTCCTCAGAAAACATCGAGGCATTTTATTTATTAAAAGGGCAGCAGGTCATCGTTATGGAACATCCATGTGAAAACAAATGTAAACACGTACTTGTCCTTATGAGCCTTGCAATAAACTTTTTTCGGGGGGAGGGCTTTGGGATTCTTTTTTTCGCCATTTGGATGTACCTGAGTTTCCGCCGGCGACTTATGAGGATAAGGACGGCAGGAAAAAGGGGGCGGCGGCTATTGAGGGTAGTAAAGGGGGGGAGTGTAATTGCTACAGGAGGAGGGTCATGATAATGCAAGGGCTGCTTGAGAGAAGCCGCGTACTAAGTGTTTACAGGACGAGAGGGCATTTAATTTTGACGTGAAAATTCTCTCTTCGTGTACTGATCGTCGATTTATTGCACTGTTGTTTTTTGTCGTGCGTCTTGTGGCTATGTATGTTTAAGCGTGCTTTTTCCCCCGTAAAAGGCACCAATCCAATTTTAAAAATTATTTCGGTTTCCTTTGTCCCCCCCTTTTTTAAAATTCTCGTTGCATACGTGTAAGTGTGACTTTTCGCTGTATTGATACCCTGCAATATTTAAAGTGTATAGGTTATTCGTCAATCGAGATGATATCGTCCAGTTCAAAATGTGAATCCTGCATTATCATGTATAATACATAATACATTTCGATGAGAAAAATTGATGTAATTTTTTTATCTGTGTCTTAATTAATCATAAATTCAATGTTAATTTTTAAAAACTTACTAAAAAAAAGTAATGTTTGGGAAATCTGTTATCTCTACTGTTTAGATGTTTAAAAAACAACTAATAGAAACACCATTATGAGCCGCCACCCTTCCTTTATAACGAAAAAATTTTGGGTTCTCTGAGAGTGGTACGCGATATATGTTTAAAGCATTTTTTTGGTTTCTTTTTAAGTCCATTTTTGGGGAAATAATAAAAGGGGAGAAACCTTTTAAATCTTCTCTATATACATCATTTGGTAATTATATTAGAGAGAGTAGAATGAAGTCATGTATTGTCGGATCCGCGGGGGTGAAAATAAAGTTTCGTTATTTCATTTAATGTCCTTATTTTACCATTATGCCGACCTGATTTTATGTAAGCATCCAATCTTGCACTTCTTGTTGGCCTTCTTTATCCATTAATTTTTAACATTTTTCACGAAGTAACAAGCCATTTGGATTGCAATGTTCGATCATATTGTTTTGTAATTTAGAAATTAGAGATAATATTATTGGTCAATTATTTAACTAAGTTACATTGATATTGATGAGCATCAATTATATAGGTCATCATCATCAAAAAGGATAAATTAAAAGGATCAATTTTCTTTCAATTGATATGTTACATGCGCTCGATCGAGGAAAAAAAATTCATCAATATTATTTCCACATATTAAATATTTTTAGTAATTATTAGTCATAATTAATTTATATAACGTATTAATATTGTTAAATCTTTTCTTTCTAAAGTTTAACCTCAAGTACACAATTAAGAGATTAGGGACAGAATACCAGGCATTGGAAATTGGAATAATAAAAGGCTCCTCTGAAAATTTGGCAAAAACAAAATAAAGAGCTCCTTTTAATAGACTGGTAGTTCATTTGCGCCCTTTACCTGAATTTCTAGAAAGGGCATGAGGCACAATGTCACACCTGGTACTAAAACCCTATTAACCTTTGGATCCGGAATTTATCATGCAATTTATTGAAATCAACTTGTAATCGAGTGTTGATGCGGACATCTTTAGGCCAGAAACATACACGACCAAAAGGCACAACCGTGTATTTGTCAGGATAATTCCAGAAACATACACGGCCAAGAGGCACGGCCGTGTGGTTCTGTCAGGATCTCTTCTAGAAACATGGACGGTCTCCATACACGGTCAGGGGACACCCACCGTGTATTAAGCCAGAAATACCCCCCGAAGCTTACACGGCCGTGTACTTTCCAGACAAGGACGTGTATATTATATTTATTTCCATTTTTACACGTTTTACTCAGATGTATAAATAGTTATTAGGTCATTTTAGGGTTACGTTTTATTGATTATTCAAAGACACTTTTGAAAAACGATTTTCTCTGTTTATCGGTTGTGCGCAATCCAGATTTCTTGAAGGAATAATTCATCGTTATTCTTTGTTGTTTGCGAGACCAATCCTAGAATCGGATTTGTTTCGTGTACGCTTTCCGCGCTGCGTCAAGTGGGGGAACCACACCAGTAGTTCGCAGAATCTCGGTCATAAAGCTACTTGGTGAACGTATTGAATTTTTTATATATTAAAGTTGAAAATAATTACCTTCGTTAAGGTTATGCCAAAAGTCATAAGATCCATATTTCAAAATTGTTATTATTGAAAGTTGTAATAAAACTTTGATAAAACATGCTAAATAACATTAAAAGTACAACAAACTAATCCATGATTTCCGATTTGAGTTAAGGATGTGGGAGAGTTAATTTTTTAAGCTTTCTTTTACCTTTTTCCTTTTATTAAATGTGTGAAATTTAATTATGTTTGTTACTGATTTTTCTTTAATTTCGGTAAAGACTAAATGCATATGGTGTATTAAACTAGGGTATGAGGAGAGGCTATAGATCCTAGGCAGGTTTTTGGATGATTGAGAGGTCATTTCTTGTATCCTATGATCTTATAGTATCATATTTAAAAACATTTGCCCCTGGAATATATCTTATGATGTTTGATATCACGTGAGAATTTATCCATCTATAGATTTGATAAGGTCTAAATTTTGACAAATTTCAATGCTCACCCCCCAATTCATATGTAGAAAACACACGACAATTGTATACTTCCATCCATGGATTTGAGAAACGCGAGGTTTGACAAGTTTTAATGCTCCGCTCCACTTTATAGGCCGGAAGGGCACGCAATTACATATCTTACTAGCAATTAACGTTAAAATTAGGATGTTGTAGTTGTGAAATGTGAGAAAGAAGACACAACTACGGGGACTACGGGGAGAGGGCCAGTTCAGGTTTGTGAACTGGCTTGGCTGGTTCAAGCTTTTGAATTGATCCTTTTAAGAGATTGACCCGATAGATAGGAATTGTTGGGTTGGTAGTTCAATGGTTGGATTGCATTATGCAATCTTGTGAATAGACTGGTCTTGAACCGGCTATTAACTTGCCCATTTGGCCCACCAATTCACGGTCAATTTGAACCAATGGGTTGAGCCCACCGTATATGCCAAAAAAGAAAAACAAAAAAAAATTGTTGAAAAACAAGACCTCTGACACACGTTAAAACATCGAAAATGTTTGAAGAATAACATAAGAAAACAAATAATAATCAACACTACCCTAACACACATTATAAAATAAGGAAAAAAATTGTCAAGGGAAGCAAGAGTAGAGTGAAGAAAATATTGAACTTAAACATTGCAACTCCGTAACGTTGGGAAAGAAAAACAAAGAAAAAGAGAAGACAACTAGAGAGAAATGCGGAAGCAGGATGTATGATAAAAATAGTCAAATTTGCACTTAGAAGATTTTAAAGCATGGAGCGCATTTTAAAAAACAAAATTCCCCTTAGGTTTATAGGATTACAGACAGTGAGGAATAGGTTTAAGTAATTGGTGTATGTGTTCAAATTTTCAAATTTGAAAGTTGTAAGGGAGTAGAAGAAATTAAGCTTGTTAGATATTGTATAAATTGATAGTGCAATTTAAAGAGTAAAATTATCAACGCAAAAAAACTGCACTTATTCTTGTCTTCTATTCTCATATTCAAATTTCTATACTTTCATCTTCTATTTACAGTGTTTGCATCTTCTATACTATCAATACCTTACACATAATTTTTGTTATATTTCTTACCAACTGTTAAATAAATTCTATCCTCTTATCTACCCATATCGATATTTTACAATTATCCTAATATTAAAAAAATGGTAAGTTATTTTGATGGTTCGAGTTCTTCTAAGAGGAATCATTTTAGTAAAGGTGATAAGGGAAAATCTATGCAAGAAGCATCCTAACAATATTTTGAAGTGGATGATTGTAATATTCACGACTTTACCAATGAATGCCTAGAAGACTTGATAATACTCTCATGCTTTCATGAAAGACTTTCTAGTAGACAAAGCGAACCGTTGTCATGACAAGATAATGAGGAAAAGGCGAAAGGAGAAGGGCAAGATGATATTGAAGAAGTACTGAAGGAAGAAATTCCAGGGTACTTACGTGGCTCATTTGGTTTCACGAGTAAACCACCAGCATCACTTAAATCATAAATTTTTACTAAACATTTTCGTAAAATTATAGGAGAAGATGGCAACAACCGTACTTATTGCAACTACTATCTATTAAGTTATGCATGGAAAAAGGGAGAGGGATATGATACCCTTAACAGGCATATGTGAGTGAAGCACCCCACGGAGTTTGGCATAAATAAATTGCAGCAACAAATTTCGCAGTCAACAAGATCGCAAGGAGGAAACTTATTTTGTTATTCTACTGATAGACAATAAGTTCTAATTGTATAATACTTAGCAAAGTATAATATGTCATGGAATCACATAACTTCCTTGCACCAATTGGAGTATAAGTGAGAAGTGTTGAATTCAAGCTCACGAACTTACGACCTAAAAACCATCGTTAATCTATGTCATAATGGTAAATGTAAATTAACCGCTCTTTTCAATTCTCTTAAGACACATGTTTTCATTTACGCAGCTATATGGACTGATTTGTGGTAAGAAGATTCATACATGAGAGTTATATGTCACTAGATAGACAATGCATAGCAGGTACAAAAAAGACTAATAGTTCTAAGGGTTTTTAATGATCACTATACGATATAAAATATTTTTTTGTATTATAAGTATTATTTTATGTGAATATAGTTTGACAAAAAATATTTTCTCAATTGGTTTTAATAACGCAGTCGTTAATACGGTATTCATTAATGAACTTTAATTTTTATGTCAACCTACGTTAGGAGAGACATTTTCACATTCGATATGCCTATCACATTTTAAATCTTTTTGTTAAGGATGATATGAACCGTTTAGATTTTAAAATGTTTCTAGTAAGACAAATAATATATTTTTTAATTGACTATCCTTTCGTAAATAATGCATAGCAGAGATTTTGTATTGAAAATAGAATGTGACCTAAAAAAATTTGAAAGAATGTTAAGAATAGATGGAATTTAACCTATCGACTTTTAGAAAGTATACTTGCTTATAAAGATGCATTATGTTATTTTGTTATTATGAATGTCCCAAACATTCCACTGCATCCTAGAGATTGGGATGTATGCAGTAGAATGTTGAATGTTTTAAAATTTTTTCATGACTGTACTCTAATATTTTTGCAAGTGTACAAAACTAGTGTTTATCTTTTCCTTATGAATGTGGTGAATATACTATTGATGCTGCTTAATTCCCGATCTGACACTTTTCTACAAATGGCTGTAAATGATATGCCTGTAAATGGTTGTAGTATTATAGACAAATTCCAATAATTTATCTAGTTGTTTCTATTTTAGATCCACGGTGTAAAACAAACATGTTATTAGAATATCTTAATTTGTATTATTCCATTGTTGATGCGTTTTGTGATATAGAAGACACTTATACTGTTACAGCCGTGTAAGAACTATGTCGAGTAGTTTAGGTAATGGAAGAATTATATTCTAACTTTCGCATTGCATCCGGTGGTCAAGTGTCCCAAACTTCTTCACTGTCCCTCGGTTCACATGGTACCACCTATGATCCCACCCTCATTATGCAACAAATAATGTTGCAAAAGTTGAAGCGGTACTGTTCTAGATCAACTGAGTACACTGAACTTGACGATTATTTCAATACACACTTCAAATTTGGTAATAGCAGTATCACATATTTCAACATCCTTAATTAGTGGGTTAGAGACGTATTTCAAACTCTCTCGCATGGCTCGTGTAAGTTTTGGCTGCTCCTACATTAATGGTAGCTGTTGAACAAACATTCAACATGGTAGGGCTTTATCCTGTCCCAACAATGATCACGACTATCACCCATCAATGTTGAGACACTATCTTGCATGGAGGATTGGTCGAAGGCAAGGAGTTACACATAAGAGTCGTATGGGACGTGTAGTGAAAAAGATGAATACTTCAATAACTTTATCTCATAGGGTAGAAGCTCTGCTAGTTTCGATCCTGATATTAGATAAGCTAAATAATTTTGTAAGGATAGTAGTACTACCTTATTTATTTTTGTACTAGGTTAGAGTTAGACATATTTTGTAAGGGGAGTAGTACTCTCTTATTTATTTCTGTTATTTACTTACACTGTATTATTATCATGTACAAGAGATAAAGTCAAATGTTTTTCTCTTTTTTTTTCTGTAATAATTTTATTCAATCAATAAAATTCAAGGCTAGCATCCCCCCTCTGGTGTTTGGGATATTGCCACCAATTAATTCTGAAAAAGTGTATATTACCTTGAGAAATTATAGATTAAATTTTAATGTTTATAAATTTAAGAAAAAAAATAAAAACAACTAAAAAAATATACACAAATAAATATTAAATAAATTATTTGAATAAAAAAAATTAAAAAAGGGGATTAAAAAATTATTCAAAAAAAAAAACTTGAAAAACTAATTCAAAGTCTGAACTGGCCCATGAACCGCCGGGTTAAGGAAATTCTCCCCAACCCTTCCCCTGGGCTAGTTCTGGCTCCCCTCGTAGCCTTTGACTCGACAATTTTAGGCCAGTTCTAAACTGGCCAAATGTCTAGACACGACAATCCAATAATGTTAAATTCACACTTTGATCATATTCGATGAGTGGTTCTCCTTACAATACGCATATCTTTACCTACGAATCATGAGTTAAAATATAATGATCTGTGAACTAAGCATATCAATATAACATGAAAATGGCTCTACTTTTATTAAGTTATTGTGCATCTTTTTGCCTTTAGGTGATATTGAAATGGGTTATTGGAATTTACACAAACCCATAAAAGGGAAATAAAAGATTGTGTTAAAGAAAGAAAAATAAAGCAAGGAGCAAGCAATTAACAAAGATTATCATATTACGATTATGCTTTTATTGAGATTTGGGAGGCCCAAAAGAACATGAAAGATACGGAGGAAAAAGAAGGAGAAGCCCATTGGTTTCCATGATTTTAAGGTTCTTCATCCAGAAGCTTGGGGAAAAAGACGGTCTCTATCCCAGCCTCGCCGACGTAAAAGAAGCTTGCACACAAGGTGCAACTTAATCATATTTTTTATGATGGAGTGTTGAGCTCCAGACAAGTGAGTTGCCAATGGTTTATGTTAAAAATTCAATTAATGTCAATAAAGTTGAGAATTTATATGAAGTAATAATATAAAGATAAGAGTACACTGAATATATATAAAACTTGATTCAATTTTACCTTAAATATAATCAACTTTCAATATTTTTATTCCCTTCAAAATCTAATTTGAATTAATTTTATTTATTAAGTGAAAAGAGTGTATTTAAATTGTTTAGATTCATTTATTAGAAAACATATATTTCTTACTACATAAACTTGTTTTGAAATTAAAATTGACTCTGAATCCCTATTTAAACTTAGATCCATCTCAAGATTAATTAGGCTTGTAAGTATACTAAAATACCAATAATAAGTTAAGGACTGGTTTTATACTTTTTTTCCTAAAAAGATTAATTATATGCTTATGAATAGACATAATAGGATATACTTATCTTATTCTTATAACTTAAGATTTATTTATTTAAAAAAAAGAAAACCTATGACAGAATGGCATTAGCTGGTTTGGCATGTGAGATGCATGTGCTTATTCTAATCCTGCTTGGTTAGCAATCCAGTCAGCAATCTATGTAATTCATCTAAAAAAAATGGAGATGTTTCAACCTCTTATAGATTGTTGTGCATATTTTTAACGATATTAGCAAAGGTAATAACTAAGACAGCAAGAAAGAAGTTTAGATGGATTGCCGACTTTAGGATTTGTGTCTGCATCAGCCATTTTTCATTTAGTAGAATACTAGGTGTATACTTTTGTAGCAATAGATCACTGTACCTTCTTATCAAAGTAGGTCACAAGTGAGATGTACCAGGCTACCTAATATTTTACATGTAATGAACCGAGTCAATAATGTGGCGACATGTGTCAAAGGCTGCCAAATTTGATGGTAGTGACGCAGCGCGGAAGCTAAAACGAAACGAATCCGAAATTGGATTGGTTTCACACAACAAAGACACACGCTTTGATGCAAATTAGGTTGCGCACAACCCGATAATTGGAGAAAACTCTCTCTCAAAGTGTATTCAAATGTATATTAAAACGTCACCCTAATCTATCTGATAAAATAGTATTTATATGGCCCCGTAAAATACCTAAAAGGGGAAAATCTAAGCGTACACGTGGAAATAAATAGTAAAATACACGTCTATACATTGTCGCATACACGGCCGTGCCTCCAGGCCGTGTATACTTCTGGGCAAGTGACAAGCCTAGTACACGGTCTCATACACGGCCGTGCCTCGAAGCCGTGTATGATTCTGTGAAAGTTCTGCAAGTCGTGTCCCAAGCCGTGCCCGGAACCGTGTCAGCCTCTGTGGGATACTCGATCGTTATACACGGTCACGATACACGGCCGTGTGTGAGGCCGTGTATACTTTTGTGGAAATCTGTCTGAGGGGACGGTCGCGAAGCACGGTTGTCTCCTAGCCGTGTGAGGAAGCCGTGTATACGTCTGTGGCTCTGAATTGGATACACGGTCTATATGCACGGCCGTGTGTCCAGGCCGTGTGTCCCCTGGCTCCATCATTTATAGCACGGCCGTGTGTATCCCCTGTCTCCATCATTCTCCCCCACCAATGGAGAACTCGACCCCGAGTTCTCATCCGGATATAGAGGAGTATCATCGGCATGAAAAGGTGACAAGTCCGCTACATTGAAAGTGCAAGATATATTCATATCTTTCGGGAGTTGTACAACATATGCGTTGTCATTGATCTTGCGTACAACTTCAAAGGGACCGTACTTCCTGGGTTGAAGTTTCCCATACTTCCCTACAGGGAATCGCTCCTTCCGAAGGTAAACCATTACCTGATCGCCAACTGTAAAGAGCTTCTGCCGTCTATGCCTATCTGCATCCCCTTTGTACCGTGTGTTGGATTCCTCTATCTTTCGCTTAACTTCTTCAGTAGTGGCTTGGTGTTGCTCCGCCATATGTTTAGTTGCTACATCGCCCACCATGTCCTTGGGTAATTTGAGCAAGTCTAGCGCATGTTGTGGTGTTTTTGTGTATACCATCGAGAATGGAGACCTTCCAATAGTTCGGTGGACAGAACTGTTGTAAGCGAATTCGGCTTGAGCCAATGCTTGATCCCACTGTCTCGGTTTCTCACCGCAGATGCTTCTGATGAGGTTTCCGAGGGTTCTGTTAATCACCTCGGTCTGTCCGTCGGTTTGAGGATGAGCGGTGCTGCTGTAATTCAGGGAGGAGTCAAACATAAACCAGAGGGTCTTCCAAAAGTGACTAAGGAATTTGCTATCCCTATCTGATGTGATAGACTTTGGGACTCCATGCAGCCGCACCACTTCCTTGAAGAACAACCGTGCAATAGCCCGTGCATCGGCGGTCTTTCTGCATGGGATGAAATGAGCCATCTTGGAGAACCTGTCAACTACAACAAACACAGAGTTAGCACCTCGTTGGGTACGAGGCAAACCCAGTATGAAGTCCATCGACAAATCCTCCCAAATGTTTGAAGGCACGGGGAGAGGAGTGTATAAACCAGTGTTTTGGGATTGCCCCTTAGACACTTGACAAATGTAGCATCTTTCCACAATCTGGTACACATCCCTCCTCAACCGAGGCCAAAAGTATCTGGCGGTAACTGCAGCTAATGTCTTATCTCTACCCATATGTCCCGCCAATCCTCCACCATGCAAGTCCCTGATAAGCTTTTCCCGTAAAGAAGATTCGGGAATGCACAACTAGTTCCCTTTCATCAAATATCCCTCATGTATATGGTAATCGTCACACGGTTCCCTGTTAGCACACTTAATCCAAGTGTCCTTAAAGTCGCCATCGTTCTCGTACAGTTCCTTTAGCTTTTCAAAGCCAACAATGTCTGTACTCAAAGTAAGCAGGACATTCGCTCTTCTACTCAGGGCGTCCGCGACTTTGTTTTGCACACCTGACTTGTGCATCAACCTGAAAGGAAACCTCTGCAAAAACTCAATCCACCTGGCGTGCATATCCTTACTAATTCGGGTCTGACCACTCAAATGTTTAAGAGCCCCACAATCCGAATACAAAACAAACTCTTTCCCAACCAGGTAGTGTTCCCACACTTTAAGGGCCCTTACCACGGCGTAGAACTCCTTATCATAGGTAGACTAAGTCCTCCTTGCTTCGCACAGCTTCTCACTGTAAAAGGCTATCGGTCTCTTCTCCTGTGATAGTACTGCACCTACTCCGACCCCACTAGCATCGCAATCCACTTCGAACAAATTTTCAAAGTCTGGTAGAGCTAGTACAGGCGCGCTACACAATCTCTGCTTCAGGTTTATGAAGCTCAAGTTAGATTCTTCGCCCCATTGGAACTTTCCCTTCTTTAGGCATTCGGTCAAGGGTGCAGCAACAGTACTAAAATGCCTAATGAACCTTCTGTAGAAACTGGCTAAGCCGAGGAAGCTTCTCAATTCCGTTACGGTTCTTGGAACAGGCCATTCCCTAATTGCTTTTACCTTCTCGTCATCTACCATCACTCCCTCACTACTAACAACAAACCCCAGGAACAACAGTCGTCTTGACATAAAGGTGCACTTTTTAAGATTAGCGAACAACTTATTCGCCTTTAATGTAGATAACACACACCTTAGATGTTCTAAGTGTTCTTCTTCGGATTTACTGTATATCAGAATATCGTCAAAGTACACTACAAGAAAACGACCATTGAAAGGTTTCAATACCTAGTTCATTACTCTCATGAAGGTGCTCGGTGCGTTACTCAGCCCAAATGGCATCACTAGCCACTCATACAGCCCCTCCTTGGTCTGAAACGCCGTTTTCCACTCGTCTCCAGGACGGATTCGAATCTGGTGATATCCACTCCGCAAGTCTATCTTGGAGAAAATAGTAGCGCCACTCAAACGGTCCAACATATCCTCAATGCGGGGTATAGGGAATTTATACCCTATGGTAATCTTGTTGATAGCTCGGCTATCAACACACATCCTCCAACTCCCATCTTTCTTGGGAGTTAACAATGCTGGAACCGCACATGGGCTTAGGCTATCCCGGATGAAACCTTTGTCCAAAAGCTCTTGGACCTTCTCCTGGAGAATCCCGGCTTCCTTGGGACTCATTCTGTAATGTGGGAGGTTTGGGAGACTAGCCCCGGGCACCAGGTCAATCTGGTGTTGAATATCCCTCAAAGGAGGTAGTCCCTCGGGTAGGTCGTCTGGGATCACTTCCTTGAACTCTTCAAGAAGATCCTTCACCGCCCCTGGCACTTCTCTATCAAGTTCCTCCCCTCCTTTCACAATGAGGGCGTGTACTACTCGCGATTCCCTCAAGTCGTCCATCACTTCCTTCTCGGATTGAGTGACGGTTAAGAATGAGCGACTCTCAACCTTCTTCCCTTTAGCACGTCCGTCCCTCTTCAATGGTAATAAGGTGTACTTCACACCCTCCTTCTCCAACCGGTAGACATTTTCTTTGCCCGCATGTTGTGCGTCCACGTCAAACTGCCATGGCCTCCCAAACAAGATGTGGCAAGCATCCATGTCTACAATGTCGCAGAATGCTTCATCCAGGTACTTCCCTATTGAGAAAGGTACCATGCATCTCTCCTTAACTTTAATTTTCTCGGCGGCCTTGATCCAACCAATAGTATAAGGATTCAGATGCTTCTCAACGGGTAGCTGCAGTTGTGTTACAACCTCCCTTCCTATGATGTTCTCGCAACTGCCGCTGTCTACAATCAACTCAAATAGCTTCCCCATGATCGTACACCGTGTATGAAACAATTGGTGCCTCTGCGTGAACTCTTCCTGTTTTGGAGTGAGCATCAAACGCCGAATTACATATGATGGCTCCACTGCTTCTTCTTCTTCCTCATAGTACTCTCCCTCTCCATCGGGCTCACAGCAAATTTCATCATCATCTTCCCTATCGAGGATGTTGACGCTCTTCCTCGCTGGGCATTCGTTTGATCGATGACCCGGTTGGTTGCATCGGAAACACTTGCCCAATATGGGTTTGGCATAGGGATTGTTCTGTCTTTGAACTCCTTTCGGCTCCATCGGCTTCTTCCCCTCACTTTTCTCCTCCCTCCTAGACATGTCCTCCGTTGGTTTATATGGTGTAACTCGACTTTTCTCAAGTATCGGTCGGCTACCACCACCTGTAGCTTCGCCTACATACCCTTTCCGTCCTCCCCCGTATCTACTCCCTTGCTCCTGCAACACAAGCTCGGCTCGGAGAGCCAAGTTCTTTGCTTCAACGAGGGTTCTCACCATCGTCACCCCAATCTTATCTTTGATTTGTAATTTTAGCCCTTCCACATACCTCGCAACTTGCTGACCCTCGCTCTCCCTCAAATCATTCCGTTCTGCCAGCCTCATGAACTCCGCCGTATACTCATGCACGGAACGTTGTCCTTGGCGGCACCGCTGATATTGTTGGAACAATATCTGTTCGTAATCTGGCGGGAGGAAGTCATGTTGCAGCAGCTGCTTCATGCGATACCATGACCTTACCGGATGCCTTCCTTCCCGCTGCCTCCTACTTTGCAATCTCTCCCACCATGCTGAAGCACCACTCTTCAACCTACACGCCACCAGCCTTACCCGACGATCCTCGGGAATTTCCATGTAGTCGAAGAACCGGTCCACTTCCGCCAACCAATCCAGGACGCCTTCGATGTTGAGACTGCCATCGAACCAAGGAATATCAACCTTCAACCGGTAGTCTCCGCCATCCCCGTGATCATAACCCCCACGGTTCCTCTTGTGATCAACTTCTCTAGGATAGTTTCCATGAGGAGCCATCCGATGACCACCGCCTCTTCCACCACGTCCTCGCCGTGGTCTACTTCCGTACGTATCATCACTCTCTTCGCTGGACTCTTCACTCTCCACACGTCCCCACCTGTTCTCAACGACAGGTCGGATCACGCGTCCCCCGAATTCCTCCACCGCACGTGGTGGATTTCTGCCAGCGCCTCCAACCCTATTGGGGTCAACCATCAGAGCATCGAAACGCTCGATCAGTTCATCAAGGCGCCGTTCCATACACCCGACCTTCTGATGCATTGCGTCGAACTCTGCCCTAGGAACCCATTGATGGTTCCCTTGAAACCTCGCATCTTGAACACCGTCAAGAACACGACCGCCATCAACACCATCGTTAGCCGACATCTCCGCAGGAAATAACCTTGCTTTGATACCAAACTGATGCAGCGCGGAAGCTAAAACGAAACGAATCCGAAATTGGATTGGTTTCACACAACAAAGACACACGCTTTGATGCAAATTAGGTTGCACACAACCCGATAATTGGAGAAAACTCTCTCTCAAAGTGTATTCAAATGTATATTAAAACGTCACCCTAATCTATCTGACAAAAGAGTATTTATATGGTCCCGTAAAATACATAAAAGGGGAAAATCTAAGTGTACACGTGGAAATAAATAGTAAAATACACGTCTATAAATTGTCGCATACACGGCCGTGCCTCCAGGCCGTGTATGCTTCTGGGCAAGTGACAAGCCTAGTACACGGTCTCATACACGGCCGTGCCTCGAAGCCGTGTATGATTCTGTGAAAGTTCCGCAAGCCGTGTCCCAAGCCGTGCCTGGAACCGTGTCAGCCTCTGTGGGATACTCGATCGTTATACACGGTCACGATACACGGCCGTGTGTGAGGCCGTGTATACTTCTGTGAAAATCTGTCTGAGGGCACGGTCGCGGAGCACGGTTGTCTCCTAGCCGTGTGAGGAAGCCGTGTATACGTCTGTGGCTCTGAATTGGATACACGGTCTATATGCACGGCCGTGTGTCCAGGCCGTGTGTCCCCTGGCTCCATCATTTATAGCACGGCCGTGTGTCCCCTGTCTCCATCAGGTAGCTAAGCTGGCGATGAATTGGTGGCAACAGTTTTGAAGATGGCGGGGGAGGTGGGGCTGATTTCGGTGATTGTGGTGGTATTATAAGGGTTTGTGGATGTATTTTCGAACGAATATACGATCAAAGAAGGGGAATGTTGAAGAGGCAGAATGTCTATTTCCCCAACTAGATACATTGTAAGATGTATTAGAGAACTTAAACAAACAGACCCTAGAGAGAAAAAACGGCCACTAAATTGAGCCGAAAATTGATAAAGGTCTGTTTATCTAAACCGGTAACGGTTCTTATTTTTGCTTGGAAAGTTGAAAAATGATTCATTCTCCTAGATTGATTGATTGTTTATTTATTTTGTTGACATAACATGTTAGTTGAACTGGTTAATCTTTATGAATAGCAATTGTAGGTTATGACTCACAAGCGACTTTGCATTATGGAATAGGCCCTCATCCAATAAGTCCTCGTAAATACTACGGCCCGTCTCTCGGATTAAAAACGTACTTGCATCTCGTGAGTTAATGGAAACGGGCCTTTACTGTCCTTAGAAAGAAAAAGCCTGAAATGTGTTGCATGACCAGCTCCAGCACCATGTGCAGTAATGCAGTAAGCATAACCTGTGATATCTCACTCCTGGTGAGTCTTCTTTCTGCAAAGTAAACAAGGGCTTTTGCAAAGCAAAATTGGCAGTTAGCAAAACAATATAGAAGCATTTTTCTGATGCCAAAGGTTGTGCTTCTCTGCAAAACCTCCTAGAACAGAATTCTTCTATATTTGTTTGGCTCATTACTAACAATTCTCTTCTTGGGCATCTCTTTCTCTTGGAAGAGAAATTCTAAACAAAACAAGTAACCAAAAAAAAAAAAAAGCAAGATGATATTCACTAGATGACTTCAACGCAATCACATTGAATAAATAATAGCAAAAGCCCATACATATATTACCAATCTGATGAAATTACAAGAAGGCCACACTTAGGTATCCAGCCATGCTTGGGCTTACCCGGACACAATGCAAATTTTATATGTACAACATAATCACTTCCCTTGCCACAAAGCATAGAGTGATCATGTTAATGCACTAGATGTGGGGGGAAACGTGCTACATTCGGAAAATGTCGAAAACCAGAAATCTGACCAACTACATTATCGGATATTTGCTTAAACCTGCTAAGAGAAACTCAACGCATTCCAGTAGAATAGATGTCGAAGAGAGATATATATACTCTCAGACCCAATTCTATTGTTCTCTCATGATTCGGAATCAGTTGGAAGTGGTACCCCTTTGTTGAGAGGAAGCATTTGATGTGTTGTTTTTTGTTTGTGAATTTTGGCTGGCAGTTGATGTAGCGCTTTTTGATTGTGAACTTTGGCTAGAAGAAGATTCCGTGAAGAAAACAACATTCTCCTGGCTGTCAACAAACACCTGAAGAGATCTTGGAGTTGGAGGCAGGTTCACATCCAAAATTCCCTCAAGGATTTGCACTACCTGACCTATTGATGGCCTGTTATTTTCATCATCTTGGATACACCAACAAGCAACTCTACATGTCTTAGTCAGCTCTTCTATATCTGCGTCTTTATCCAACCTGTGATCTAACAATTCGAGGAGATCTCCTCCTCCAATTGTCTTGCTGGCAGCCCAAGATGGGAAAAACTTTACTGCTCCATCTTCAGATTGCTCGGAATTCCTCCTTCCGGATATGATCTCAAAAAGCATCATTCCATAGCTATAAACATCGGCTTTGGCAGTTATGGCCACTCCGGATATCCACTCTGGCGCAAGATAACCTCTAGTCCCTCTCATGGTTGTCAGAACACGACTGAACTCTCGCCCAACCAGCTTTGCCAGGCCAAAATCTGCCACTTTGGGGCAAAACTCAGCATCTAAAAGAATGTTTTCTGGCTTTATGTCACAGTGGATAATGCAATCTCTACACTTCTCATGGAGATACGCCAAACCTCTAGCGATCCCAAGAGCAATTTGATACCTCGTCTTCCAATCCAAAACTGTCGACTGCTCTTTGTTGAACAAATGGACATCTAAAGACCCATTTGGCATGAAGTCATAGACTAATAACTTCTTGTTTCCTTCAGAACAAAACCCACGAAGCCTGACAAGATTCACGTGTTGGATTGTACCGATTGTGCTGACTTCTGTACGGAATTGCTTCTCACCTTGGCTTATACTTTGAAGCTTCTTGACTGCAATGACACTCGAATCAGGTAAACTGCCTTTGAAAACTGAACCAAACCCTCCCCCACCCAACTTCTCCGAGAAATTCTTAGTAGCAACTTGTAAATCTCTATACACAAAGGCCACCAACGTACCCTCAACCGTCTTTGATTTCCCCATTCCTCTCCTCCTCCATATCCAGATACCGAGCAAGATAATCACTATCAAAGCTATTGCTCCTCCAACAGAGCCTGCAACAACTGCTGTCTTGCTGCCCTTACTAGATTTTGGAATATCTGAAGCCGCAAGCCGCAGAGAGATACTACCATTGCCGGTGTCAGATTGAACATTGAAAAGACCTCCAATCCAAATCGAACATTGACCATCATCGTAACTATATGCATTGCAAGAACAATTATTCAAACAATACGATTCACATTTGCCTGCACCTTCAACCGACACGGTTACCTGATCAGAAGGCTGACGAACGTTATTCATAGAAAAGAAACCATCTTTCTTCACAATGTTGCTGTTGCTTTCACATTGCAACGTCGCGTTTCTCTTGCAACCACCCGAGTAATCCTTCAAATCCCAATCACTCTGGGAGTCAGGTGTAAAACCATACAAGCAGCTGCAGAAATTATCCGTACTCTCTGTGCAAAGGCCAAATGGCCCGCAAAAGTTATGAACCTCACACTGCTGTCTGGGTTGAGACCAGAATAAATTCCATTGCTTGCTGCTTTCTAGCCAAGTAAGCTGCCTGACTTGTCCGGACAAATCCATCACAAATCTCGATAGAGTAGACGTATTATAAACCGTATACATGAAGTAGCTCTCATTTTCGTTCTCAACATAGGTAAAATTATATATGTAGTTCAAATTCATTTCAGGAACTAGACTGAAAAGTTTACCTTTATCGTCCCAAATCCCGCTAGTCCAATAATTGTAAGACATATTCCACCATATGAAATATTCACTAGATGGTTGCAGTTGAAGGGAAAACAGACCTGGTGCAGGATCGTTTTCATTTTTCCAGGAAGTGAGGAGCTGTGACGTATTGTCAAGCTTATTTCTTCCTAATCTTCCTCCTGGAAGCCAAGTATGTGTAGGATGATCAAAACTTTGCCATAAAATCTGGGATGAATCGGACCCATCTTTCAAAACAAGGTTCCCTTCATCTGTAAGATTTGCTTGCAAAGAACTTGAACCGGGTTTAGTAAGATTAGTAGACCAAGCTGGGATATTCGAATCATTGACAAGGACAAGATTACCATTCAAAATCTTCAATTGTGTGGAAGTGTTTGAAGAGACAGGATTCTCTCTATTTGCTACCCAAACTATAGTTTGTGTGCTGACTTTGTTGTACCAGATGCCTATGTAGTAGTAAGAGGAATTACCTGGTTTGAAGAAACCCAGCTTAAAGTTCCCACCTGAGGAAGTCAAGGATTGATTACCAAACAGAGAATCATTTCCGGTGATAGTATCAGCTCCATAACATAAATGCATGGAAAATGATAAGCAAAGCAGAAAAAAAGGTATCGCCAGCCCAGGACTGTCTTTTGAATCCATGGCTGTACAAGGATCTCAGATAGGCCAAGCAGACACTAGAAACTGCAAGATATCTCGTGTCTGGTAAATCTGTTTTTTCACACCTCACAGAGAGAGATTTTTTTTTTTTGGGGTGTGGAGAGGACTCAGTCTAACGCGCAAAGGGTCATATTTGTATTACTAGAAAAGGTTATTGATGCTTTTAACTTTCAAGAAAAGTCAGCCAAGCTTTTAGCATTAGATAACAATGCCCTTTACCAATAAAAATAAAAAATAAAGTTAGAATTCGTAGATTTGATCATTAAATATCCGGTTATAAAAGTCTAATATGTAATTTCAAATTAAAAAATTATAAAAACTGGTGATAAATTTAATATGCAAATCACTTATTTAGTCGTTGTTTGTTCTCTACAAGAAAAAACATCGAGGGTACTAAAGACATTTAAGGAAAACTAAGTTCACAATCAGGCACATAAGTCATCTTCCGTCATCCACATGTTCACAAGACCTTAACTTTTTTATTTGAATAGCCGAAGCATCAAAAGGGCTTTTTTTATATTATTTTTTATTTTTGGAATTCTCGTAGCCAGCAGGAAGATCTGACCAAGTCAATCCTGGGGACGACAAGACAACAGGGACAGAATATCATCTGGAAGCGCAATTGATTGTTGATTAATAATCCAAGTCTTTCTTTTGGTGATGGTGGTTGATACAGAAAAGGTCTATCATCACATGCATGTCATTTTCCTTCCTTTTAGTACTCAACCACATAACTCAATATAAACAGTCATTCATTACTTAGTTTGGGTTTTTTTTTTTTTCATATTTAATGATCCCACGTTTTATGAAATTACTACAGGCAAATCTTAGCTTATTTTACTGTTATTATCATTTGTCAGGTCAGGATAACCAGTGATGTCGTAATCATAGAGCAGTATGTATACCGTAGTTTCGTATTACAAACAGAACAGCAATTGTATGGGGGCCATCAGAACTGTACGCGCCTTAAGTAAGAGGGCTCACAAGAGGACTCCACTTTCCTTAACCCCCTTCCTATCATAAGCCGGCTGTACGGAGGAGGCCTATAATGCTTTGTTACTTTATCTATAAAGCTTTTCCGGATGTAATAAAATAATATTATTAATTATATTTAATTAACTAATATAATTTAATAAAAAATAAAAAGTACAAAAAAAACATTGAAAAAAATTTCCACCACCATCTTTAACTATAAAGTAGTAAGATTGCAATAATAATAATGTCATAACTCACCACTATATGTAAATCCTATAATCTGTTCATAATGGTGATGACTATCATGGCTTTAGAATAATGATAATTGACCTCCTTAGCGGTGGATGATAAAAAAAGTGTTTATTTTCTTATGTCTTTTTTCCTTTTTAATATTTTCTTTTATCCTTTATTATAGTATTTAATTTAAATGTATATGATAATATTGTTTTATTAAATTAATCATCATGAACTAATAAAAATTTCAAAAGAGTTAAATAAAAGTCCTGTTTTGCAAAGTTGGAAACATTAGGATTTAAATAAGAAAAAAACAAAGGTCAATAAGTAAAGAAACTTAAATTTTTCTTTTTTTTTTATTAAATATGCAAGTAAAATTTCAAGCATTTTTTGAATGCTCAGTAACAAAAAAAAAAAAATGATTTGAGTGTATTATAGCGAGAGCCAAACTATATTACTATTTGATATTTTTATAAGAGTAAAATTGCAATGTTTCTATTTGCCAAAGTGTAAAAAAATAAAATAAAATAAAATTACACTAAATTCACATATGTCATTCATGTATTCAAGAAATTTGCCTGAAGACGTGAACAACGTTTACGCTTTCAGTCATTGTTCACGCCTTCAAGCAAATTGCTTGATGGCTCAAATTAGGTTTGTGCTTTTGCAAATTAAAAAAAAAAGGTCATAAATTAGACCTGTGATTTCAAAACCTATTTTAGAAATAATTTTTGTAGTTACTATATTTGCAAAGAAAATTATTAAAAGTGCAATATTTTAAAGTGTTGCTTGTCTTTTTCGTTATATTTATTTTCCATTATTTTCTATCATCTATTACCATAAATTATAACTTCATATTTTCTCTCTTTTTCTCCTTACTCTTCTTTCTCCACTCATAATTGTCCTCTTCTTTATTTTTTGAACCACCTTTTTCTTTCATTCAAGTTTAATTTCGTCTACATCATACATATCATTTTTTATTTATTCATTTATTTTATATATTTCTAACTTTTATTCTATTTACTTTTTTTTTCTCACATTTATATTTATTTGTTTTGTAGTCGATGATGAATTAGGAAGAAGGAGAAGCAAGAAGATTGATATAAGAGTTTATAAATGTTGTTGTAATGTTTTGATTTTCCATATAGATAAATGTTAAAGCTGTATGGATTCCATTGTAATATTATAAATTAATGTCCTCTATAATTTAAGTTAGTAATATTAATTTCACCTATTTCATAAACATTATGATTTTGTATATATATATATATATATATATATTTCCACTTTATATTGATTTTTTTAGTTAAGTTTTAATTTATTTATTATGTAGGTGATGATAATGAAATGGACTTATTTGGTATGATTTATTTCTCTCTCTCTCTCTCTCTCTTTTTCTTTGTATATTTCTAACTTTTCCTTTAATTTCTTTTTTAACTAACATGTGTATTTATTTGTTTTATAGGTGAAGATGAATTGGCAAGATGGATTTGGATTTTTTAATGAAAACTATAGACGCAAAAGATTGATATAGGAGTTTATAAATGTAGTTGTAACTAGTATAATTTTACATATAGATAAATGTTAGAGTTGCATGTATTCTGTTATAATATTATGAATTGATGTACTTTATAATTTGAGTTAGTAATATCAATTTCACTTATTTCATTCACATTATGACTTTGTTATTTTTTGTGTATTTACACTTTTTATTGAATTTCATTTTCTTAGTTAAGTTTTAGTTCATTTGTTATGTAGGTAATGATTAAGAAATAAACTCACATGGTATGAAGATGAATTGAGGAACAAATCTGGATCAATTAATAGATGCGACAAAAGTAAAAAGGTATATAGAAAAAAATTTATAGATACAATTTTAACTCTTTTTTTTTTTTAATTTCAAATTGTAACTCAGATTCTATTATCAATGTACATTCAATATAAATGAGTACAATTTTGTCTTTAAACTATTGAAAGTTAGAAGGATTATATATATATATATATATATATATATATAATGTAGCATTGAATATGAATGAGAGCAATTTTAGTCATTTGGTAATTACATATTCAAACACCGATTCTTACCTCACTTCATTTCATGAAAGGTTTCATCTCTTAATTTCACAAGAAATAAAATGGAAACTAGAATTTTAATGCTTATTAATGTCAATTATTCAACATATTTATAATGTGAGATTTGAACATGTGCTTCCTCAACATTTCCTTAAAGTAATTTAAAAATAGATATTATACTATCAATAAAAAAGTACTCATTGATACTTTTATCTATTTAGATGGAAATTGATACGTATACATGGCAAGCTTCAAAAATTATTTAAAGATGTCATATGAAAATTAGGCTATTAATGGTTCATATTAGGGTACCAATTGAAAAATTAATGAAATTAAAAAAAATTATTAATCAATAAATGTTTAGATTTTACATTTATGAAATTACTTTTCATTTACCTCAAAATTTACTTTATTATGATTCTTAAAATTTCCATAAATAAAGTCTAATATATACTATTGTGTTGTGTTTTTGGAGGTGGTTGGATCACCTATGAAAGGGAAAGAAATTAGGCTATAGGGGTGTTGGAGATTACTTTCGCATGGCCACTCTAATGCTTAATTCAAGATAAGTGATTGATAATGAGTATTGAGGAGAATAAAGAGTCAAAAGTCCTTTATTCGGTAGTTCCCAATTAGGGATTGTAGGTGATATTCATATAAAAAGAGCATTATCTCTTGAGATCCTTTTTGGATATTGTAGAGGGTATATATTTGATTGGCCCCTTTCCTTATCTGAAACATTCTTTCATATGAGGACATGCAAGAACGATCTGAGTTAGAAGTTGAGATGTGTGGATTGGCTCTAGGAAATCTTATGTTGGAGCAGTCTAGAATAGGTCGACTAAAACATGTAGAGCTTGGAAGGAGGTTTAAGTGGGCTGAAATGGGCTTTGTGGGTTCATGCCTAAAAAGCTCTATCAATACATACAAACTCCTTTTATCATAATTTCATAGAAATTGTTAACCATAAAACTTAACTTATGATTAGTTTGAAAGTAAAATATGAACCTCAATTATTAAATAATAACATTTAAGAAAAAAGTATAATTTTAGTCCTTAACATTTGATACCTTTTTTTTTTTTATTTCAGTACTAAATATTTAATTTTTTTTCTATTTCAATCTTCAACGTTTGCAAACAAATCTAATGTTAATTTGCCATTAATTTTTCTATTAAGATTGACATGTGACATGATTTGGTTAGTCAAAATATTTTATTTCATCTAAACAAATAGTTCCATGTTCTATTCTCTAATGGAAAAGTTAATGTTGTTCCTAAAGGGACTTACTTACAAATGTTTATAAATGTTAAGGATTCGAATATAAAAAATAAAATAAATGTTTAGGACTAAAATAGAAAAGGTAGCAGACATTATGAACTAAATTTATACTTTTACCTAATATTTATCTTATTACTTTAACAAAATACAAATATATATAGTTAGCATATTAATTGTATTTATCTTTAAAGTAAATTTATTAAGCAGACTTTTGCTTAGATAATAACTTCCATATATTTAATTATAGATATGTTTTTGTTAAACTATCAATATACCCTAATGATTATTAAAAAACTTAATAATATAATAACTGTTATATTGATGGCATAGTCTCATATAAATGTTTATCTTGAATATGATATTAGTTGGATTCTAATTTAATTCTATGTAAATGTAAATGTTTTAGGGATTTAAAAAGAACAATAGATTTTTTAATTTAAAAGATTGTACAAATAATATCTAAATGTAGAAAAGGGGTATGAGACTTAACATTTTTTTTATGTTTAAAAATAATAATAAAACACATAGAGATTGATTTTTTTTTTTTTTTAGGAGTTCAAAAGATAGTAAAATTTCAAATATAAGAGATACAATAAAAACATTTATTTATTGAAAATAAGACACATAAGCATTAGTTTGAAAATTGGTTGAGAGTATTGTATATCTAAAAACAAGAAAGTTACAAAGTTTTTCTTTTATGTTATATTGTTCATTGATAAATGAAATAAATATTTTATTAATATAAATCTAAAACAATAAGTGAAAGAGTAAGTTATATATATATTTTTCAATTTAATGATTACTAATGTTGATCAATGACATAATGTAAGGTTGATTTAAGTTGACAAATATCAATGTCAATCAATGATAAAACTAGGAAATTCATAAAAAAAGGTAGAATAAAGGATATGGATGATTTGAACTTGTATTATCATGCATCATAAAAAAATGAAGGGACTTGAAGAAAATTTAAATTTTAAAAAGTTCATGGAGATAAGAAATTTGTATTGTATAAAATAGAGATAAAAATTTATTGTAATTATTTTATGTATATTAATGGCATATATATTAATAGAAATTTATGAAAATGAAGATGTACTTATGAAATGAATGAAAGTATAGAGAATTTACATAGACTTCAATTTTTCATTATAATACAAAGGATTTCTATTATGAATAACATATCTGTATTATTGTTATTTACATTTCATTGTTACAAAAATTATATATATATATATTTATGTATTTGGAGGAATTTGAAGATGATGCTAATCATGTATCTTTTATCAATCATTTAATTTTATAAAGAATGTAAGTTAGGACAATTCAATTTGTTGATTATCAAATTCAGTTTGATGATTATTAATGTCAAGCAATGGTGGAATTTGAAGAAATCCCAATGTAACATAGGTTGAATAAAGGATGCTATTAATTTAACACTTTATTACTAAGCAACACTAGAAAATGATAAAACATGAATAAAATTCAAATGTCAAGAGTTATTTGGCATAGAAAGTTTTTATTGTTTTAAAGAGGGATATGAACTTATTATAATTACTTTATGAATATTAATGGCATATATATATTAGTAGAAATTTATGAAAAAAAAGATTTATTAGTGGAAAATATGTAGTGAATGAAAATATAAAATATGAAACAATTTGCAATTTTTGCACAACTTAATAAGAAATAGTACAACTCTTTCAATTCTTACAGTATATAAACATAAATTAAAATATCAATAGTCGTATATGAGCTACATATGATGTATATTCATACAATTAAATAATAATGATTACAATATATCTTTATTGATTGATGAACATAAATTGTCAAATGTTTAGCATAATGTGAAGGAATATAGTGAATCACTACTAAATATTGATATATAGTATATATTATGACCTATATGTAATATGTAACATAAAATGATCCTATTTTATATGACTATTTAATTATTTAATTCATAAAATGCTTACATTGTTCATTTTATCATCTTGAACCTTTTGATATCAAAATTGGTCTTCTTTATCTTTTACTAGTCATTCAATTCTAAGAGTGTGTAACTTATGACTATTTAATCTTATGATAATCAATGTAAATCAACAATAAATTTAATGTTGATTCAATTTGATGATTACTCATGTTAATTGATGGTAAGAAAATTCAATAATGACATCTTAAACAAAGATATAATAAATGCTAATATTTTATGACGGTATCACTTTAGTTTTCTAGAAGATATAATATCGATATAACTATGCATGGACATAAACAAAATTTAAATGTAAAATACTGTTTGAGGTGGAGAATTTTACCTTACAAAGATTTTTATTTATGGAAATAGAGATGTGTAAATGTCGATTCAATTTGATTATTATTAATGTCAATTGATAACAAAATTTAATATTAATTTAATTTGACAATATTCATTGATACTAATAGATAAGATTTGAAGATTAGATTAATATCTATTATTTATAGAAAATTTTTATAAATACTATTTTAATTAGCCATTAATACTGTATGCATTTTTTCGATATTGAAAAATATTTATCAATGCTTCATCTTGAGTCTAGACTTAAGCCAAATACTTTCTTTATAAAAGCAACATAATTTTGATCATGAGTAACAAGTAGGGGTGAGTGGATACAAGGTGGCTAGGTTATGAAGCTTTACCTATTCCCTACCCCACAAGATCCAAGTTCTTAATTTTTTAAACTAGAACTTTTTGTGTAATACCTTGAAATCACTGTGTATGATGTACTCAAGAAAACCTACAAGGTATAGAACTTATAAAATTTATCTTTCTTTTTATAGATTTTAAGAATTTCAAGTTTATGTGATCTTAAAAAAGTAATCTATATGTGAATTATAAATTCTTAATATATAAAATTTATGAAACCAATAACAAAACATATGAATTTTTTTTTTAAAAATTAATATTTCAACTGTAACTAATTTAAGTTTTACAATTTTACTACTTAAAAATGTGAAAGAACAAGACAAAAGAATAAAAAACTTGAAGTGGAGAAGAAAATAGGGAAGAATAAGAAAAAGAAAAGTGACATTTGGTTTAATCATTTAAGGTTATTAACTTATGGATTTAGTTTCTTTTTTTTTTATTAAAACATTTATCACCAAAAACTTATAATAATGTTATTTATTATTCATTTATTAATATTATTAAAAAAAAACTTTTAAGGTAAGTATAAAATACCTTAAAACTTATATTTTATATATCTTAGAGCATAGATTCTATGGTAGGTATAGGATAGGATAATTTTATACTCGTACCCATACTCTATGGGAGTAGGTTTTGAAAATTTTGTACTAATAACCTACCTTATGACTCTTAATACTTATCCAGAACTTACTAAGTTGAGTAATGTATGAATAGGTACCTTGTATAATATGGTTATTCACTCACTCTTAATAACAACACAATTGGATTACATATAAATACCCACTACACAAAATTAATTACATGTAATTATATATTATATATGTTCACATATGTATTAATTTTAATTGTATATATAGTTTTGAAAAATTTTGTCAGTAATAATTATATAAATATATATACATATATAAAATTATTAGCAAATATAATTCTTATTAATTATCATTATTTATATACACACTTGCTATTAACTGCTTTTACATTATGCTATAATTGAAAAAGAAAAAGTTTAGTAAAAGGACTTAGAAGCTCATATTGTTAAGTGGAAATCTAATGAATTACTTGCCATAATTTATAGCATTTTTGTTTTTTACTTTTTTTTTTATCTATTATATTGTTCTACAACCATTTTTTTTAACAAAATAAAAAATTATATTAATCAATATTAGAAATACATAAGCAGAGATTTATAATCATTATGATCATAATTTTTATATCTAGAAGTTAAGAAAGGAAAAGACAAAGTTGGTGATTAATTTAGTCTATACTTCTCCAAATTTCAAGTTTAATTGTTTTCATAGTTACATTTGTCTTTTTAAGAAAAGTTTTACAATTAAAATTTAATTTTTATTTGCGCATTGCGCAGGCTTTCAACTAGTTCTGCTTATTTGAATTACATAAAAAAATATAAGTATTTATGGATGGAAGGAAAAAACTACTATAATATTGCTACATTCAAATAAATAGCTAGAAAAGTATAATAAGAAAAAAAGTCATAACTAGATTGTGAACATCATCAATCTGTAAATTACCTGTCTTCCTAGTATGTAGTTATGCTAATTGAATTTAGTTATGATCATTGAAAGTTTAAACTTGTAAATATGAATAGATTTATATATAAATGTAGATCTCATTGTATCCCAATGGAGTTGAATGTGTTTGGCCTTGGCCAGGTAAATGGAAATTAGGAAGTTTGACCAGTAGACTTGACTTGAGAAGTGGGAGTATATAAGGATATAAAAAACAGAATAAAGCCATTTCATCAGCTCATTATAACTATAGCAATTGTCTGCCGTATACAAGCTAAATCTAATCCTAAACTGCCAAATCAATCCAACCAGTCAGTGCACACGTTATCCAATATCTTTGGTCCCTGGCATGACCATCTTAATGCACTTACCCCGCTTATACCTAAAATACTAATATTTGCCGGCCTTCTTCTTCGCCTCCTTGAAACTGCACAACCAATCTTTTGGAATGAAGACTCAAATGTCATAGCATAGAGTGATCACGTTAATGCAGTAGAGGTTGGAGGAAACATGCTACATTAAAGGATATTTGCTTGAACCTGCTAAGAGAAACTCAACGCATTCCAGTAGAATAGATGTCGAAGAGAGATATATATACTCTCAGACCCAATTCTATTGTTGTCTCATGATTCGGAATCAGTTGGAAGTGGTACCCCTTTGTTGAGAGGAAGCATTTGATGTGTTGTTTTTGTTTGTGAATTTTGGCTGGCAGTTGATGTAGCGCTTTTTGATTGTGAACTTTGGCTAGAAGAAGATTCCGTGAAGAAAACAACATTCTCCTGGCTGTCAACAAACACCTGAAGAGATCTTGGAGTTGGAGGCAGGTTCACATCCAAAATTCCCTCAAGGATTTGCACTACCTGACCTATTGATGGCCTGTTATTTTCATCATCTTGGATACACCAACAAGCAACTCTACATGTCTTAGTCAGCTCTTCTATATCTGCGTCTTTATCCAACCTGTGATCTAACAATTCGAGGAGATCTCCTCCTCCAATTGTCTTGCTGGCAGCCCAAGATGGGAAAAACTTTACTGCTCCATCTTCAGATTGCTCGGAATTCCTCCTTCCGGATATGATCTCAAAAAGCATCATTCCATAGCTATAAACATCGGCTTTGGCAGTTATGGCCACTCCGGATATCCACTCTGGCGCAAGATAACCTCTAGTCCCTCTCATGGTTGTCAGAACACGACTGAACTCTCGCCCAACCAGCTTTGCCAGGCCAAAATCTGCCACTTTGGGGCAAAACTCAGCATCTAAAAGAATGTTTTCTGGCTTTATGTCACAGTGGATAATGCAATCTCTACACTTCTCATGGAGATACGCCAAACCTCTAGCGATCCCAAGAGCAATTTGATACCTCGTCTTCCAATCCAAAACTGTCGACTGCTCTTTGTTGAACAAATGGACATCTAAAGACCCATTTGGCATGAAGTCATAGACTAATAACTTCTTGTTTCCTTCAGAACAAAACCCACGAAGCCTGACAAGATTCACGTGTTGGATTGTTCCAATTGTGCTGACTTCTGTACGGAATTGCTTCTCACCTTGGCTTATGCTTTGAAGCTTCTTGACTGCAATGACACTCGAATCAGGTAAACTGCCTTTGAAAACTGAACCAAACCCTCCCCCACCCAACTTCTCCGAGAAATTCTTAGTAGCAACTTGTAAATCTCTATACACAAAGGCCACCAACGTACCCTCAACCGTCTTTGATTTCCCCATTCCTCTCCTCCTCCATATCCAGATACCGAGCAAGATAATCACTATCAAAGCTATTGCTCCTCCAACAGAGCCTGCAACAACTGCTGTCTTGCTGCCCTTACTAGATTTTGGAATATCTGAAGCCGCAAGCCGCAGAGAGATACTACCATTGCCGGTGTCAGATTGAACATTGAAAAGACCTCCAATCCAAATCGAACATTGACCATCATCGTAACTATATGCATTGCAAGAACAATTATTCAAACAATACGATTCACATTTGCCTGCACCTTCAACCGACACGGTTACCTGATCAGAAGGCTGACGAACGTTATTCATAGAAAAGAAACCATCTTTCTTCACAATGTTGCTGTTGCTTTCACATTGCAACGTCGCGTTTCTCTTGCAACCACCCGAGTAATCCTTCAAATCCCAATCACTCTGGGAGTCAGGTGTAAAACCATACAAGCAGCTGCAGAAATTATCCGTACTCTCTGTGCAAAGGCCAAATGGCCCGCAAAAGTTATGAACCTCACACTGCTGTCTGGGTTGAGACCAGAATAAATTCCATTGCTTGCTGCTTTCTAGCCAAGTAAGCTGCCTGACTTGTCCGGACAAATCCATCACAAATCTCGATAGAGTAGACGTATTATAAACCGTATACATGAAGTAGCTCTCATTTTCGTTCTCAACATAGGTAAAATTATATATGTAGTTCAAATTCATTTCAGGAACTAGACTGAAAAGTTTACCTTTATCGTCCCAAATCCCGCTAGTCCAATAATTGTAAGACATATTCCACCATATGAAATATTCACTAGATGGTTGCAGTTGAAGGGAAAACAGACCTGGTGCAGGATCGTTTTCATTTTTTCCAGGAAGTGAGGAGCTGTGACGTATTGTCAAGCTTATTTCTTCCTAATCTTCCTCCTGGAAGCCAAGTATGTGTAGGATGATCAAAACTTTGCCATAAAATCTGGGATGAATCGGACCCATCTTTCAAAACAAGGTTCCCTTCATCTGTAAGATTTGCTTGCAAAGAACTTGAACCGGGTTTAGTAAGATTAGTAGACCAAGCTGGGATATTCGAATCATTGACAAGGACAAGATTACCATTCAAAATCTTCAATTGTGTGGAAGTGTTTGAAGAGACAGGATTCTTTCTATTTGCTACCCAAACTATAGTTTGTGTGCTGACTTTGTTGTACCAGATGCCTATGTAGTAGTAAGAGGAATTACCTGGTTTGAAGAAACCCAGCTTAAAGTTCCCACGTGAGGAAGTCAAGGATTGATTACCAAACAGAGAATCATTTCCGGTGATAGTATCAGCTCCATAACATAAATGCATGGAAAATGATAAGCAAAGCAGAAAAAAAGGTATCGCCAGCCCAGGACTGTCTTTTGAATCCATGGCTGTACAAGGATCTCAGATAGGCCAAGCAGACACTAGAAACTGCAAGATATCTCGTGTCTGGTAAATCTGTTTTTTCACACCTCACACAGAGAGATTTTTTTTTTTTGGGGTGTGGAGAGGACTCAGTCTAACGCGCAAAGGGTCATATTTGTATTACTAGAAAAGGTTATTGATGCTTTTAACTTTCAAGAAAAGTCAGCCAAGCTTTTAGCATTAGATAACAATGCCCTTTACCAATAAAAATAAAAAATAAAGTTAGAATTCGTAGATTTGATCATTAAATATCCGGTTATAAAAGTCTAATATGTAATTTCAAATTAAAAAATTATAAAAACTGGTGATAAATATTAATATGCAAATCACTTATTTAGTCGTTGTTTGTTCTCTACAAGAAAAAACATCGAGGGTACTAAAGACATTTAAGGAAAACTAAGTTCACAATCAGGCACATAAGTCATCTTCCGTCATCCACATGTTCACAAGACCTTAACTTTTTTATTTGAATAGCCGAAGCATCAAAAGGGCTTTTTTTATTATTATTTTTTATTTTTGGAATTCTCGTAGCCAGCAGGAAGATCTGACCAAGTCAATCCTGGGGACGACAAGACAACAGGGACAGAATATCATCTGGAAGCGCAATTGATTGTTGATTAATAATCCAAGTCTTTCTTTTGGTGATGGTGGTTGATACAGAAAAGGTCTATCATCACATGCATGTCATTTTCCTTCCTTTTAGTACTCAACCACATAACTCAATATAAACAGTCATTCATTACTTAGTTTGGGTTTTTTTTTTTTTTCATATTTAATGATCCCACGTTTTATGAAATTACTACAGGCAAATCTTAGCTTATTTTACTGTTATTATCATTTGTCAGGTCAGGATAACCAGTGATGTCGTAATCATAGAGCAGTATGTATACCGTAGTTTCGTATTACAAACAGAACAGCAATTGTATGGGGGCCATCAGAACTGTACGCGGCTTAAGCTAGAGGGTTCAGAAGAGGGCTCCACTTTCCTTAACCCCCTTCCTATCATAAACTTGCTGTACGGAGGAGGCCTATAATGATTTGTTACTTTATCTGTAAAGCTTTTCCGGATGTAATAAAATAATATTATT
>JBBMOL010000881.1:0-61206 GCA_037954665.1 Laguncularia racemosa | reverse complement strand
TTATGAAGGATTTCAAGTATGTAATATTGAAGAAACCAGTTTAACTTACCTCGAGTATTGTGATTAATTACAGGAACGTCTAGCCAAAGACGTTAAAGAAAGGCGCTTCATAGGAGGCAACCCATGTGAAAAAAAAAAATCAATTTATTCTATTTTAGTTTTGTTTTGATTTTTTCTTTTGATTAGCTGCAGCAAGGGTATATATCATCAGATGACACTCTCTAGTGCTTAAGGGGAGAACTCCAATTACTCTACACTTTATACCAGGGAAGTACCAGTATTCCTTTTCTCTTACTCTCTAATGTTCCTTATGTTGTTAATTCCTCTTTAATTGTGCTGAATTAGGAACAGTGCAGACACTGTTCAAACTAAGTGTGGGGGAGAGGGTAATAAAATATAGAGAATAGAGAATTGACTCATACTTTGAATGTTTGTCCTTAAGCAATTTTAAGCCAAATTTTTCAAAACTATCATGAAATCTGGAGATTGTACTAAATGTTGTAATAAGCATCTACAAAATGTGAAATTGACTTGTTCAAGTGCTTTACTCACCTACTGCTGTGATTAGAATACTTGGTTAAAATTAAGTAGTGAAATCTTTAAGAAACAAATTTACCTTGTATTTAGCCTTAGAATTGGAAGTCTAAGAGTAAGTCGAGTCCCTAAGTGAAAAATAAACAAGTTTACTTCTAGGATATATTAGCTACTGTATACTCTTTGAAGTTGTTTGTGAAACAATTATAACACTTAGTGAAAAAAAAAAAGAAAAAGAAAAAAGTGGAAAAAGAATCAAGCATAGCCATTACTCCAATGATTCAAGCAATTGAGTTAAGAGTATTCAAACTTGAATTTTAGAGTGAGGAACGGTCTGTAGGGGTATCTCAAAACTCGGTCGCTTGAGTGACTAGCTCGGGATGTTGCCGACTCAATGAACGCACTATAACGATAAGGGCAAAAAAGGCGAAAGTTCATGAAAAAAGAAGCGGGCAAAAACCCGTCAAAATAGATGCTTGATCAAATCAAAAGAACATGAATGTGAAAATTCATTGAATGAAATAAGACTTATAATAAAAAGGGGAGAAAATCTAGGGAAAAAGTAGATACCATATGCTTTTACTTTATGTTGCAAGGATTATATACTTGCTAATATCTAATGAAGTTTAATTGGGTGTTTTTTCCTTAGTGGATTAAGTATTTACTTTTGGAATAAAAATTCTTTTGCTAAACATGAGGATTAAAGATTGTTTTGTTCAGATTAGCTATTAAATTTATCTATGGTAATTTAATAACAGGAAACCTGTTTGGTTGAAGCAGTAGACATTAAAATTACAAGTCATGAATTATAAATGAATAGATGCTTGAAATGATGAAAAGAAATGTCGTATAATCTATGATAGATTTCTTAATTGATTTGATTCAATTGCTTGAGGACAAGCAAGAGTTTAAGTGTGGGGGAATTTGATAGAGCCATTTTATACTCAATCTTTATAGTATGAATTGTGTTAATTTATTATTGATTTTATAGAAATCATAAGGAAATGGTACTTAATTTTATTATGGTGATAAATCAAGTTAAATGGAGTCAAGAGTGTTAATTCAAGTAAATTAGAGAAGTCATCTACAATTTGGATCAAAGACAAGGATTTACACTGCTGGAGGAAAGTACATAGGCGTGTAGTTGAAGTACACGGCCGTGTACTTGGTTTAAAATCAACAGAAATATACAGGGTTGAAGTACACGGCCGTGTATCTGTCTTGAAGAATCAACAGAGGGAGGCACGGTTTGTGATCTGGCCGTGGTAGAAACCATGCCATACACTGAACAAGGATAAGAAATTGAGGAACATTGAACAGAGGAAGGCATGGCTTGAGATCTGGTCATGGTGGAAGCCGTGGCACACACTGAACACGGATGATGATATGTGAATTATCAACAGAGGAAGGCACGGTTCGAAATCTGGCCGTGTTGGTGGGCGTGCAAGGCGGACGATTATTCCCTTCTCAAGATTTACTTGAAAAAGGAAAGATATATTCGTATCTTGCCAGCTAAAGATCCTCTGCCATTCCCTTAACAATATAAATAGAACCAACCCTAGAGGAGAAAGAGAGGAGATTTTGGACAAGAAGGAAGAAGGAGAGGCAGAGCAAGGGAGACCGGAAACAAAGACTTTTCATGTTTTCACTTTTAATTTTCGTTTTGAGGATGAACATGTGTAGCAAAGCAGATTTTCTAGCCAAAGGATCATTGAAGTTTAATTCTTCACGAATTGTGAGATCTAATTGATTTGCATTTTATACTCAATCTTTATAGTATAAATTGTGTTAAATTATTATTGATTTTATAGAAATCATAAGGAAATGGTACTTTAATTCTATCATCGTGATAAATCAGGTTAAATGGAGTCAAGGATGTTAATTCAAGTATTTTAGAGAAGTCATCTACAACTTGGATCAAGACAAGAAATTACACCACCGGAGGAAGCACGGTTTGAGGCACGGCCAATGTTCAAACCGTGCTACACACTGGACAAGAAGGCAAAAATGAGGACTTTGAACAGAGAGAGACACAGCTTAAGGCACGGCCGTGGTGGAACCCGTGGGAGAAACCGTGCTTGAAGCCGTGGTGGAAGCCAGGACCAAGGAGAAGAAAGTGTGGAACATCAACCAGATGAAGGCACGGCTTGAAATCTAGCCGTGGGTGTAACCGTGGTACACACTGGACACGGATGAAGACTTTAAGATTATGCACAGATGAAGGCACGGCTTGAAATCTGGCCGTATGTCTGACCGTGGTTCACACTGGGCGCGGATGAAGACTTGAAGAATATGCACAGAGGATGACACGGCTTGATCCACGGCCGTGTGTTGAGGCGTGCCAGGCAGACGAATCTTCACTTCTCGAAATCTACTTGGAAAAGGAAAGATATTTTCGTATCTTGCTAGCAAAAGATCACATGCTACCCCCTAACAATATAAATACAACCAACCCTAGAGGGTTAGGACAACTTTTGAATCTTTGGATCTTGAAGAACCTTGGATCATCTTGGAGGCAGAGCAAGCAACCGGGTTCATTATGTTTCTATCTTTTATTTTCGTTTTATTGATGAACATGTGTAGCTAAGCTACTTTTCTAGCCAAAGGGTCATAGATGTTTAATTCTCCACGAATTGTGAGGTCTAATTGACTTGTATTTATTCTATTCTTTGCTTTCGGGTATTCATATATTTTCTAATCGTTTTGTCATTATTATCTTTGTTGATTGGTATGAATAGAGCTCTTCTACTCAATTAGCAAGTTAATATATTGTCAACTAGCACGTCAAATCCGTAATTGTTTGATTGTTCTAGTCTTAGTGACGCAATAACATGTTTGGTTATAAAAGAGATGATCGAATTCATGTTATGGAGGTGTGTGATCATGTTTAAATAGGTTATCTTATAATCTACTGGCATGAATTGGTAGTCTCTCTAGATCTTAATGCTATTGATAGATTAAATCCTAAGCGCTTGTCTAAGGGTTGTTTAATCAATAAGAGAAATAATTCAAAGCGCTTGTCCGAGGTTATCGAGGAAGTAAGGAGAGATAGGTTGTTAGAGCTTGTTAATAACCATAAGCAATTTATCTAGAACAAGAATAGAGAACATTTGCATCGATGATCAATTCCTAGAATTAAACCATCTTGATTCCTTTGGCTAGGCTTTTACCAAAATCTGATTTTCTTACCTTGTTTTACTTTATTTGATTCACAAACAAAACCCCCCCATTTTCCTTTTTCTTATTGTTCTCTTTGAATAGAAATATCTTTACCAATCCCTGTGGATTCGACCCTACTCACCACTATATGCAAATCATATAATTGTCTAGGAGTAGGTTTTATTTTTGTTGGATTCGACACCCATCAATCATTGAAGTTTAATTCTTCACGAATTGTGAGATCTAATTGATTTGTCTTTACTCTATTCTTTGTTTTTGGATATTTATATATCTTCTGGAAGTTTTGTTAATGTTATCTTTATTGATTGATATGAATTAGAGCTCTTCTACTCAATTAGCAAGCTAACATATTGCCAACTAGCACGTCAAATCTGTAATTGTTTTATAATTCTAGTTTCGGTAACACAATAGCATCTTATATGGGCTAGGGTATTTAGTGGTCTTAAGCCCCAACCTCTCAACAATGAAAGTACTCACTACATTAGTGCAACTCCCCCCATCAATGATCAAACTACAAATATGGTCACCTAGATAACATCTAGTATGAAAGATATTCTCTTGTTGCACCTCCTCTTCTTCCTTCACCTGCATATTCAAAGCTCGCTTCACTACTACCACTAACTTCCTTGCTGCAGGCTCCTCGTCATCACTAGCATCCTCTAATGGAGGCATATCATCATCTTCACTATCCCCCTCAGTCTCATACCCACCATCATCGCACAAAATCATAATACATCTATTCGGACATTGACTAGCAATATAGCCTCTGCCTTGGCATTTAAAACATTTAATTTCATGATTTCTAGGAGTAGAAGAATCAGGTTTACCTTGATTACTAGGAGTAGAACCCGCTTGCTTCTGCTCTCCTTTTGGCTTAGTGAATAAAGACTTTTCTTCCTTCCTCCAATGGTTAGTCCTCCAAGTAGATGAACCAGCACCCTATTGAAACCGGACAGTACTACTACCTTTCCTCCTGTGTTGGTTCTCAACCTTTATATCCATGTGAACCATGTCTTCCAATTCCACATAATGCTGTAATTCTACTACATTTTGAATCTCTCTATTTAACCCAGTAAGAAACCTCGCCATGGTAGCCTCTCTATTCCTATCTCCTCTATCTTCCCAATCCCTAGTTCCTCTATTCCTACCACCATAACCTCTATAGCTCCCGATAGAAGGTTCATTAAACTCATCATCAGAAATTTCATCTCTACCCCTTTGTCCTCTCTTAAAACAACTCTCCCTTTTATGCCCTTGAAAGATGTTTTTAGATTGCTCTAGTTTCTGCTCCACCGTTTCATGAATTTGTTCCATTCCCTCCTGAAACATTCTCTTCATCTCACTCCTCAACGCCTCAATCACTAACCTAGCATCAAACCTCCTGTTGATGACCGTAATCACATAAATTTAAAAAAAAAAACCCTTTTCTATTACTCTCTATTACGATCAAATAGGCAAGTGCACCTATCGATTGTAATAGTATAGAACTATGTTCGGGTATCGTATCCTCAGGGATCAACAAGTACCAATAATAACTCTAACCCGACTATCTAACCGCACAAATTTGAGAGGTTCTGTTTAAATTAAAAACACTTAACAAAACCTATAGCAATTTAAAATAACATAATAACTTGATTACTAAATCCGATAATTAAGAACATACCCTACCCTTACTACTCCTCTAATTATCATGTAACTTTACCCTTTTTTATAAATTAGATAACGAACAATGGTTAACTTTGAACCACAGAGTATCTAATACTAAGCCAATGATCTTCCCAAATTCATTAGCTCCTAATCCTAATCGCATTGATAAAGATTCCTCTTTTATCAAAATCAATTAAAATTGCATTAACACTCTTGAACCCTCAATTAGGTCGAATTATCTAATTCAATCTAATACAGAAAATTTATGTTCTTTATCCCTAGATTACATACAAATTCCTTTATTCATGCATGATCTATTCAAACAAGAGATTTTCCAATCAACTTTTAAGAAATCAATGCAAACTTAATGCTGGCCATACATCAAATTAGCAACACTACATGAACAACATGAATAAATTTAGAGAATTCCATTATTCATTAACTATGCAATCAATCCCATATTACATGACAATTAGAATTCGTAAGGTTCGGGTATGAAATAAACTAGCCACTCATGATTTTCAAGATACAACTTAATGAAGATGAAGAACCCGTGTGCATAAACACTTCAGAAGATAAGGATGAATCCGTTGATGTTGCTTTTCCCTTAGGTAAGCTTCCCCCATCTTCTCCCCTTCTTTCTTTTCTTGTTTTTTCTATCTGCTTCAGGTGTCTCTTTTTTTTCTTCCTATTCGGTTTCTTCCCTTTTGAACTCCCCTCCTTCTGGAAAACGAAGAGATATATATATATGGAAACCGAAAAATCTCCTGAAACGGCCAAACTTTTCCATATACATGGTCTCAACCCACGGTTATACACGGTCGTGCCTTGCAATAGTGTCTAAAATAATAAAGAACCCATGGCTAATAACACACGGCTGTGTACTTAACTCGTGTAAGCTTTTGTTGGTTTTTTTTTTTCAAGCCAAACACACGGCCGTGCTCTGGAAATACACGCCTGTGTACTTCCTTTATTTCTTCCAAAAAGCTATTTTCTTCATGTATTCTTCACCGATTTCGATCTAAGTCGATATCTCCTCTCAGAATAGTGGTCTTCATCCCTGAAACTGAAATATTTCTTTTTTAAGTATAAAAATTCTTCAAGATAACATCAACTTATTACACAAACAAATAGAATTCATCTAAAATACAAGTGTTAATTTATACTTATCAAACTCCCTCACACTTAAATGTTTGCTTGTCCTCAAGCAAACAAATAAAATAAGATAAAATAAATAAATAAAGCCAAAGAAAAACCAAGGACAAGATTTTCATTAACTCATTAATCAAGAATTTCTTTCTGCATCATTGATTCTCATAGTTTACCCCCCCATAATATGCAATCTCTACTTAATCCCACCATTAGTTGTTTACAAGATACAAATACCAGAATTCTTAATGCTAATCCAAGTGACTTAAACTAGTACTCTCATCATTTAAACACAAATTCCCTCTTAACTACTCCTTTAAGCAATGCAATGAGGAGTAAAGAAATATTGTATCCACTTATCTCCTGGATTTTTCTTTCCTTTAGTACTTTTAAATAAAATTGGGAGATTTTCCATTAAGTACTTCACTTAGTTAACCGACTCATGTAATGAATTTTCAATCGATAATCTCGAGCTCATCACTCAAGTTAATAGACGTTATCCCCTCAACGTAGAAGGCGTCCCTCGGATTTACTTGTTCGAGTTAAGTCAACTATCTATTTTCTTAAACCTTTCAACTAAAACGGTTTCCTTGGTCAGTATGTCCCAGATCGGACAATCTTGGGCTACTAGGTTTTAAGATTTTAAGATACCCCTTCAAACCTCTACCATCTCAATTAATTAATTTCAATTATAGCTCAATTAAGTTCAGTTTTCTCGGACTTTTCTCATAACCATTGTAGTGAGCTTTCAACCATTGATCCCGAGTTCATTACTCAAGTCAATAGATGTTATTCCCTTAAGAGGGCACCCCTCAGGCCTAATTACTCGAGTCAATGAGGCCCACTTCTGAACATTTCTTTTTTTTTAACAAAGATAATTACTCCCAAAGTTCTTAGTTCCAATAATTGCGAAAAGGAATCATCGAGTTACAAGTATCCTCTACTCCTTTACTCAGAATTGCATAACTCACATTAATGGCAAAAGAAAGAGCATACTAAACCTACTAAAGATCTTAATTCACTCTCAATTCTCGAAATAATTGCTTAAACAACAAGTAATTTTCTTCACTTGGATTTCAACTTGTAATTCTAGCAGAGTATTTATAAAACAAGATAAGGGAGTAAACATTTGCAAAATTCCCAAGAATTTTCAACACAGTAAGTAATATAGCAAAATCTCAGCAATAATTCTTGATTGTTAGTAATTCATTAAATACATCTTAAGTGGGGAAACTTTATAATTTGATTTATTAACACTTATATTTCATGCTTTTTATCTCAGTTTCCTCCCCCACACTTAGATTTAGACATTGTGCCTAATGTCTACATTAAACTACACAAAAAGGGAAGAAAATGGAAATAAAAGAGAAGGAGAAACGAAACTCCCCTAGATCGGTATTAGAATCGCACATTTGGCATCCACTTTTGTAGAAGAACTCAAATCAATATCATTCATGCACACAGGACCATGAGTTCTTGAAAAGAACTCCAAATATTTATCCTCCCCAATCTTGTCATGCCACTAAAGTTATGTACTACATCAATTTAACAGAATCTCTGAAATGAAAAACCAAAGAAAAGAAAAGAAGAAGAAAAAATAAAATAAAATAAAATAAAAGCATAAAGAAAGAACAATAATAACATCCAACCCTGTTTTAATGCAAAGTCTTGACAAACAGAAAACATAAAATCCTACAAAAGGGATTCAAAAAGTTAACACCCAACAATCATTCTTCAATCCTCATCCTCATTGTCCGAGTCATCTCATTGACCGCCCTCTTCATGTCGAAAGGAAGAACCTAGAACTTATGTATGTGCATCGACCCGGACGTCTTCATTGCTCGAACAATTGCAAGATGTAAAGTCTATATCCAACTTGTCACCCAACTTAGTAAAACAATTTTGAATAAATCTTTTCAATTTGTTTTGTTTTTTTTTTTAAATTTTTTCTTGTTGCTCCTTCAATCCTTGAACTTGGGTCTTTAATTCCCCTATAGTTTTCTATACTTCATCTTCTTGAGTCCTTTCCTTTGGGGCAGCTCTTTCTTCTTCACCTTCCCCGGCCTCAGATTCCTTATTAGGGTCATACCTCTCAATTTCATCCATTTCATCATCGGAGTCTTCCTCATTGTGTTGAGGTTTATGACCCCACCCAATAATGGGTGCAGCTGATAGCCGAATAGTCATTCCAATACAATTGCAGGGTTCGCGTACAGGGAATATGATACGAACCACGCCAACCCGTGACGAAACCCAATACCAATACGTTCGGAATTCATTGCCTAAGACGCCCAAACACCTAAAGTGGAAACCGCGACCCGATGTCTATAAGCGAGACAAGAACCTTGGTATAAAATGAAGACGCCACAATCGGGATGAAAGACCGATTGATAAGTCGGGATGAACGCCACGGAAATTAATCCGATAAGTTCGATTTAGGTCTTGAAGAACCAAGAGAGGTGCCTCTCAAAAGTGTTTAATGTTCAAAGATGTATATCCCTATTGTTCTAAACCCTAAGAGCTTTTATACTAGGGTTACAATTCGTATAAAACAAGTCTAAAACGACGTAGTTTAGATAAGTGGTGTAAAACCGCGAAAACAGAACAAGCTGGCCGGCGGGGGATACACGGCCGTGTACTTTGGCCGCGTACCTTTTTGTACAACTTCTGGCAATATACACGACCGTGTACTTTGACCGTGTACTTTTCTGTGCACATTCCGATCACATACACGACCGTGTACTTCTGGTCGTGTATCTTTCTGTGGATTTGCTTGTCTCCATACATGGCCGTGCCTTTTAGCCGTGTATGATTCTGTGCAATCCTGGAATTCCTACACGGCCGTGCCTTAAACATACACGCCCTCTTCAACCCGTGTCTAGTGTGACTTGTATAAAAGCAAGGGTCTTCCCATGGTTGTTCCAATCCGTTCCAACTTCATAATTGCTCCAATCCTTTCCGGCTTCATGGACAACCTTTATCAACCCGTTAAGTGCTTCCTTGAATCATTTCGCTTGATTTCTTGTGATCGGTGCAGGCGACACTTCAAGAGGATCCACATTTCTTCTTCCGGCTTGGCTCTCATCATGGATCTCATCATTCCCCTCCTCTTGAAAAGGATTTGTCCTCAAATCATTGCCTGCATCAAATGGACTCAGATCAGTAACATAAAATGTGACACTTACTGGATACTCACCTGGTAAATTTTTCTTATAGGCATTATCATTGATTTTCTCAAGCATCGGAAATGGACCGTCTCCCCTAGGGTTCAAATTGGATCTCCTCTGCAATGGAAAACTCTCCTTACGAAAATGCACCCAAACCCAATCTCCAGGCTGAAAAATCTTGGGTGTCCTGTCCTTGTTCACCCTTGAAGCGACCTTGGCATTTTGTTTTACAATCCTAATCTTTACCTGTGCATGTAGCTTTCTCACGAAATCTGTCTTAGAATCAGCATCAAAACTCACAGACTTGTTAAGTGGCAATGGCAATAAATAAATAGGAACCAATGGGTTAAAACCATACACAATCTCAAATGGTGAACAATGAATAGTGCTATATAAAGCCCCGTTATATGCAAACTCCACAAATGGTAGACAATCCTTCCAAGTCTTAATGTTCTTCTCTATGATTGCCCCTAACAATTGAATTAAAGTCCTATTAACCACATCAATTTGCCCATCAATTTGTGGGTGACATATAGTTGAAAACATCCGTTTAGTTCCCAACTTTTCCCACAATACTCTCCAAAAATGACTAAAAATTTCTCATCTCGATCACTAACAATACTTCTAGGTATACCATGCGGATGTACTACCTTTCTAAAGAACAAATCAATAATGTGTATAGCATCATCAGTTTTATGACAAGGAATGAAATGAACCGTTTTAAAAATCCTATCCACAACCACAAAATTAGAACCTCGACCATGCCTAGTCCTAGATAATCCTAACACAAAATCTATGGAAATGTTTATCCATGGCTCACGAGGAATGACACTATACTCATATAACCAATCTAAGAAGTCATCTAAACAAGGAATGGGATGACGATACTTTACCGTAATGTTGTTGATGGCGCGGCAGTCAACACACATCCTCCATGTCCCATCCTTCTTAGACACCAAAATCACAGGCACTGCACATGGACTCATGCTCTCTCTCACGTACCCCTTCTCCATTAATTCATCGACCTGCCTTTGGAGTTCCTTTGTCTCCTCCGGATTGCTCCTGTAAGCTGGCTTGTTTGGAATTGATGCTCCGGGTACAAGATCAATCTGGTGCTCAATACCACGAATAGGTGGTAATCCCTTTAGAATCTCCTTAGGAAAGACATGTTCAAGGTCTTGCATAAGAGACACAACCACACTAGGCAAAGAGTTAGATAATTCGTTAGTAGTCAAACATGTTTCCTTAAAAACCAGCAACAACATAGGTTGCCTCATCACTAATGCTCTCCTTACTACACTCGCTCTTGCCACACAACTCTCCTTTTGCAACGCTGCCCTCTCCTTTTCACTCACCACTAAAGTTGATCCCCCTTTAACTTGGCCTCTCACACTCTTTCCAGCCTTCCTCTCCTTTTCCTTTTGATCTTGACTTTTATATTCCTGTTTCTTCTCATTGTCTTTTGCTCTCTCACTCTCACTTTGCTTTTCACTCACCTTGTGTTTTACAAACGACTGTTGTAGCAGCAACTGATCCTCATACACTTGTTTAGGTGTTAACGATTTAAGGTTAAAACTTTTCCCTTGGTGAACAAGCGTATACTTGTTAGAAAAGCCATCATGAACAACCTTCCTATCAAATTGCCATGGCCTCCCCAACAACACATGACATGCTTGCATTGGCACTACAACACATAACACCTCACCCTCATACCTACCAATGCGAAAACCAATCAAGGCTTGCTTACTCACCTTAGTCTCACCACTATCATTCAACCACTGCAATTTATACGGACTAGGGTGTCTAACAGTTTTGAGCCCCAGCCTCTCAACAATAAAATTACTCACTACATTGGTGCAACTCCTTCCATCAATGATCAAACTACAAATGTGATCTCCTAGATAACATCTAGTATGAAATATAGTCTCTCTTTGCACCTCCTCTTCTTCCTTCACCTGCACATTGAAAGCTCGCTTCACTACTGCCACTAGCCTTCCCATTGCAGGCTCCTCAGCATCACTAGCATCCTCTAATGGAGGCATATCATCTTCTTCACTATCCCCCTCAGTCTCATACTCTCCATCATCACGCAAAATCATCACACGCCTATTTGGACATTGACTAGCAATATGGCCTCTACCTTGCCATTTAAAACATCTAATGTCACGATTTCTAGAAGTAGAAGAATCAGGGTTACCTTGATTACCAGGCGTAGAACCTGCTTGCCTCAGCTCCCCTTTTAGTTTAGTGGGTAAAGGCTTTTCTTCTTTCTTCCATTGGTTGGTCTTCCAAGTGGATGAACCATTACCCTGTTGCAATCGTGCATTACTACTACCTCTCCTCTTGTGCTGGTTCTCAACCTTTATAGCTATGTGAACCATATCCTGCAATTCTACATAATGCTGCAATTCAACCACATTTTGGATTTCTCTTTTCAACCCAACAAGAAACTTAGCCATTGTAGCCTCTCTATCACCCTCTACATTTGCCCTAATCATAGTGACTTCCATCTCCTTGAAATACACATCTACACTTCGGCTTCCCTACCTTAGAGTTTGCAACTTATTGTGCAATTCACGATAGTAATACGCAAGCACAAACCGCTTCTTCATCACTCTTTTCATCTCTTCCCAAGACTCAATAGGTGGCTCGCCATTCCTTCTCCTATTCAACATTAGTTGATCCCACCACACTATAGCATAATCCAAAAATTCAATGGCAGCAAGTTTTACCTTCTTTCTCCCACTATAGTTGTGACAATCAAACACCATCTCCACCTTTTTCTCCCACTCTAAATATGCCTCGGGATCATTCTTCCTTTGGAAAGGAGGAATCTTTATCTTTATGCTACTTAATTGATCATCCTCTCTATTCCTATCTCCTCTATCTTCCTAATCTCTAGTTCCTCTATTCCGACCACTATATCCTCTATAACTCCCAACAAAAAGCTCATCAAAGTCATCATCCATCATTTCATCTCCACCCCTTGGTACTGTCCTAGAATGACTCTCCCTCTTACGCCCTTGGAATACATTTGTGGATTGCTCTAGTCTTTGCTCTACCGTCTCATGAATTTGTTCCATTCCCTCTCGGAACATCCTCTTCATTTCACCCCTCAACGCCTCAATTACTAACCTAGCATCAAACCTTCCCCTCTCACCTTCAGGAGAATGTTGTCTCGACATTGTCCCTGCAAAAAAGATTAGTACTAACACAAATATATATATAAAATTAAACCTCATGATACACTCCCTTACGTGTTTTGCTCAAATGATGATATTACACAGTCACTCGTGTATTCTCACAAACAATGATGATATCAACTCGCTAATTTCCTCTTCTCAATTCTCTTAGAACTAACCCGAACTACACCAATTCCCTTCCGTAGAATTCAAAAACAAATCTAGGGTTCGTAACTTTTCCTTTATTTTTTTTATCCGAATTTTTTTTTTGTCTCTATTTTGCTTTTGATCACGTTTTTCTTTCTTTTCTTTTCTCTTCTTTTTTTTTTTGGTCGTGATTTTTACTCTTTTTTTTTTTTTTAACAATCGCCTAGGCGATATTACACTATCAAAAGACAATCAATACTACGAAATTGAATACGATAATTGATATGAACGATTGGAGTTAGGGTTTTTGATATTACCTTCCTTAACCGAACTTGATGTTTTGACAAACATAAGCTCTGATACCAAACTGATACGAACTATGCCAACCCGTGACGAAACCCAATACCAATACGTTCAGAATTCGTTGCCTAAGATGCCCAAACACCTAAAGTGGAAACTGTGACCCGTTGTCTATAAGCGAGACAAGAACCTTGGTATAAAATGAAGACGCCACAATCGGGATGAAAGACCGATTGATAAGTCGGGATGAACGCCACAGAAATTAATCCGATAAGTTCGAATTAGTTCTTGAAGAACCAAGAGAGGTGCCTCTCAAAAGTGTTTAATGTTCAAAGATGTATATCCCTATTGTTCTAAACCCTAGGAGCTTTTATACTAAGGTTACAATTCGTGTAAAACAAGTCCAAAACGACGTAGTTTAGATAAGTGGCGTAAAAACGCGAAAACAGAACAAGCTGGCCGGCAGGGGATACACGGCCGTGTACCTTTTTGTACAACTTCTGGCAACATACACGGCCGTGTACACGACTGTATACTTTGACCGTGTACTTTTCTGTGCACATTCTAGTCACATACACGACCGTGTACTTCTGGTCGTGTATCTTTCTGTGGATTTGCTTGTCTCCATACACGGCCGTGCCTTTTAGCCGTGTATCTAGCCGTGTATGATTCTGTGCAATCTTGGAATTCCTACACGGCCGTGCCTTGAACATATACGCCCTCTTCAACCCGTGTCCGGTGTGACTTTTATAAAAGCAAGGGTCTTCCCATGGTTTTTCCAATCCGTTCCAACATCATGATTGCTCCAATCCTTTCTAGCTTCATGGACAACCTTTATCAACCCGTTAAGTGCTTCCTTGAATCATTTCGCTTGATTTCTTGTGATCGGTCCAAGCGGCACTTCAAGAGGATCCACATTTCTTCTTCCGGCTTGGCTCTCATCATGGATCTCGTCAGAATAGCTCTAAATTTTTCAAAATCCGGGTAATCTAGACACCCATAAAGATTCCCCTATTCCCTGCTTGAACTTGTCAGAGTAAACAAAATGCAGCAAACACCCCGACATTGATAGGAGTCTCCGTTTTCATACTCCATAGCCGGAGCACATCCCGAGCATTGACCACTCCTTCCGAATCAATACGGCCCGTAGTGGAACAAGCAAAGATGTAATGAAGCACCCGAAAGGATAGCCGCTTAAAGGTGGAACCTTTTGTAGAAGAAGAAGTGTAGATGCCCGATCCCAATTGGGGCCAATAATCTCCTACCCGAAACCTGTGGGGAAATCCCAAGGGTAGTTGGTGGAAGGCGGAAGAGCAGAAAAATGTAGATTCATAGATATCCATAGCTTCAATAAAATCCATCATTGAATATCTCATGTATTGACCCATCATAAGGAACTCAACTTCATTATCTATCCCAGCACTCATGGGCTCCTTGATGGTGAAGGTAGCAATAAAGGTGAGTGTTAGGTCCAAATAGATTTTTTCCTCGATAGAAAACAATCTCACCCAAGCAGGGTCATGTAGAAGACCCTCAACCTCATGACGAATGCCAAACCGCCCCATAACATCCCAATCAAGAACCACATTTGGCCTAACGATTTTTGTGCTCTTGTGGTTATGATAGATCGACCAATGCTCGACCCTTATGTTTACAGGATAGCGGATCGCCCCCCCTACTACTAATGGCCTCGTCATCACGGCGCCTCTTATGAGCAACAGTCTTTATCCGAGGCATCTGGAGATACAAGAACAAAAAAGAAAACAAAAGAACAAAACCAGATTATTCCTTCTCGAGGTAATAAGTAAGATCATAGCCAACAATTTGTACACAAAACACTCTCCCTTATATGACAGATAATATGAAAGATAGAGTTACAATCCAAGGAGAAAATCACAAATTAGACTTAATTGGAAATACACGCCCAGCACACACGCCCATACATACCCAGCATACACGCCCGTGTATTCGGATCACACATTCTCACCTCAATTCAAAAATACACACCTTGCAACAACGACCATGTAAAATCAATCATGTAACAATCTCAGCACAGAAATCCATTCCTTACACAATCTTTCATGTGAATGACATCTAAAAATTGACACAAATTACTCAAAAGGTAGAAACCTTAGGTTTGTGTCCAAAAACAAAAAAAAATCATCATGAATTCCACACAAAAGTATGACAGATTTCGAAGTAAGGAAGATAAATCATCAACAATGAATAAATCACACGAAAGCCCCTTGATTAGAACTCATAGAAAGTGTTCTTTAGTTCAACATTGCACGAAAAATAAAAGAGAGTTGAGAAGAGAAAGTAAAGATCCATACCTTAATAAATCCGGAGGAATGGATGCAAAAATCACTAGAAGAATTAGTGGGAGTGAAGAGAGATGATTATGAACAAGGAGTGAAAAAAAATATGAATGGATCCTGCTGCTCACGCCAATTAAACCTTAACGGTCGTGTGGTTTAAGATTTACACAGCCGCACACACAGCCACGTTACATGCCCGTGCCTTAAGTCGTGCCTCCCAGGCGTGTATCCCTCTTTAATTTTTTTAAACTCCATACACGGTCACATATACAGGCGTGTAAAACACCTGTGCAAAAATTTCCAATATACACGCCCTATGGTACACGGCCGTGTATGTAGGCTGTGTAACCTTCTGTGCATGAAATCTGCATTTACACGGCCGTGTAAAATAAGAATTTATGGCCGTGTATCTCCGTTAAAGCACAATACTCACCTCTGTTGAGTGTTCTAGCCCTTCTAAACTTGTTGAACATATTTCTCATGTCATCTTCAAGATCCATAACATAAGTATCACCCTGTCAAGTCATTCAACAAAAAAAAAAAAAAAAGAATAGATGGTTATGATGAAAGAAAAATTTACCTAAAAACTACATGGGTTGCCTCCCATCAAGTGCTTTTGGTTAACGTCGTTTGCTCGATGAAATGAGATTGCATCTGATTAATTCACAAGAGGGTGGAGTCTAAACTCCTCTTAGCCCTCTTTTTCACCTTGAGTCCCAAAATATAGCTTCAATCGTTGCCCATTTACTTTGAAGGTGTGTCCACTCGGGTGTTCCAATTCCACCGCTCCATGAGGAAAGACTTTTATCACCTTAAACGGCCTGGACCACTTCGATCTCAACTTACTTGGGAAAAGCTTCAGTCACGAATTGAATAAGAGAACATGATCTCCCTCACGGAATTGTTTCGGATGATGAATCCGCATGTCATGATACCTCTTCATCCTCTCCTTATAAACTCGCGTGTTATCATAAGCCATTGCATGCCATTCATTGAGTTCATTCAGCTGAAACTTCCTCTTCTTACCAGTGGCCTCTAAGTCCATGTTAAGAGTACGCAAAGCCCAAAAAGCTCTATGTTCTAAATGCATTGGCAAATGGCAAGCTTTCCCAAACGCTAGTCGGTATGGGGTGGTACCTAAAGGAGTTTTGAAAGCTATCCTATAGGCCCACAACGCATCGTCCAATTTTTTCGACCAATCCCTTCGGTGATGCTCCATTGTCTTCTCTAGAATCCTTTTTAGCTCACGGTTAGAAACTTCTACTTGACCACTTGTCTGTGGGTGATAGGGGGTTGCTAATCTATGGGTGACCCCATATCTCTTTAGCACCTTCTCCAATTGCACATTACAGAAATGTGTTCCCCTATCACTAATTAAAGCTCGTGGTGTTCCAAACCTAGAAAAAAGTTTCTTCAAAAATTTTACCACTACTCTGGCATCATCGGTGGGCAAAGATTTGGCTTCTACCCATTTAGACACATAATCCACCGCAACGAGTATATACTTGTTCCCGAAAGAATTGGGGAAGGGTCCCATGAAATCAATCCCCCACACGTCAAAGACCTTACACTCCAATATGAAATTTTCGGGCATTTCATCACGTTTTGACATACTCCCCATTCGCTGGCATCTGTCACAAGTCTTCACAAAATTAAAGGAATCCTTGAATATAGTTGGCCAATAAAATACTGATTCCAAAATCTTGTAGGTTGTCCGATTCACACTATAAGCCAATTGGCCCGGTGTGACAGTGCTTTAAATCTCCTGCCCTTCTTACAAGGTTACACATCGTCTAATCACTTGATCTGCACAAACATGGAACAAGAATGGTTCCTCCCAATAATAGTGCTTTAACTCAGCAAAGAAACGCTTCTTTTGCTGAGAAGTTTTGTTACTAGGGAGTACTTTACAGACAAGGTAATTTGCAAAATCAGCAAACCAAGGCTCAGAATTAATACTTACCTTGTTAATCTGATACAATCCTTCCTTCGGAAAAGCATCATCAATCTCTTCTTCTTTCAATTCCTCTAAGTATGGATTCTCCAAGCGAGAGAGATGATCAGCAGCTAAGTTTTCAGCTCCCCTCTTGTCCCTAATCTCTAGATCGAACTCTTGTAGAAGCAATATCCACCGGATGAGGCACGGTTTCGCATCTGTCTTGGACAAAAGGTAACTGAGAGCTGAATGGTCAATGTAAACAATTACCTTGGACAAAATCAAATATGATCGAAACTTATCAAACGCAAAAATCACAGCTAGAAGTTCCTTCTCGGTCATGGTGTAGTTCTCCTGAGCACCTGTAAGGGTCTTACTAGCATAGTAGATCGGTTGGAAGTGCTTGTCCCTCCTTTGTCCTAAGACTGCTCCCACAGCAAAATCACTTGCGTCACACATCAACACGAAAGGAAGACCCCAATCAGGAGCCACGATGATAGGTGCTTGGGTCAACCTTTCCTTAAGTGTGTTGAACGCCTCAAGACATTCACTGGTAAAATCATAGGGCACGTCTTTCTCTAATAGCCGTGTCAATGGATGGGCTATTTTAGAGAAATCCTTAATAAACCTTCTGTAAAATCCGGCATGCCCGAGAAAGCTCTGAATGGCTCTTACCGAAGAAGATGGTGGAAGTTTTGCAATTGTGTCCACCTTTGCATTATCCACTTCGATTCCTCTATGAGAAATTTTGTGCCCCAGAACTATGCCCTCCTTTACCATGAAATGGCGTTTCTCCCAGTTCAACATAAGATTCGTCTCCTCACATCGAGTCAAAACCCTCTTCGAATTGCTTAGACAAGTATCAAAAGAATCACCAAAGACGGAGAAATCATCCATAAAGACCTCCATGATCCCTTCCACTAAGTCCTCAAAAATCGCCATCATACACCGTTGAAACGTAGCCGGTGCATATAGACAAAAGTACCATATAGACATGTGAAAGTGGTCTTTTCCTAACCCTCTAGAGCAATTGCGACTTAGAAATATCCCGACATTCCATCTAAAAAATAGTAATATAGATGTCCTGCCAATCGCTCTAGCATCTGATCCACAAAAGGGAGAGGGAAGTGATCTTTGCGAGTTGCATCATTCAGCCTTCTATAATCTATGCAAACTCGCCAACCAGTTACCGTCCTCATAGGTATGAGTTCGTTTTTCTCATTAGGGATCACAGTCATTCCCCCTTTCTTTGGTACAACTTGCACAGGACTGACCCAGGGACTGTCAGAAATGGGATAGATCAACCCCGCATCTAAAAGCTTAATCAACTCCTTTACAACCTCCTTCATGTTGGGGTTCAACCTTCTTTAAGGTTGTACCACCGGTTTAAAATCAGCTTCCAACAAGATTTTATGGGTACAAAATGAGGGGCTAATGCCTTGAATATCCGATATCTTCCAAGCAAGAGCTCGCTTGTGCTCCCTCAAGACACCTAGTAAATCGTCCCTTTGCTCCCTCATCAAACTAGCAGAAATGATGACGGGGAGTTTAGAGTTAGCTTCCAGAAAAGCATACTTTAGGAACTCAGGAAGTTGCTTCAACTCAAGTTCAGGAGGCTCTTCAACAGACGGTTTTAACTTCCCTTCTTCATTGGGCCTTATTTTTTCAAATCCTCTGTGACAAACTACTTCCTCACAGGCTTGCAGCTAAGCTTTCACAGTTTGTATCTCCACATTCTCACTCACCTTATCATCATTCACAACTAAACTGAATTCCAACGGATCTCCACATAACAATTCTTGCATCACACTTTTTACTAACCTGTCAATGTAATTAATCGTTGCCAATCGTAGTTTTAATAAATTGAATTCTTGTTCTTCTCAATTATCTCTCTTAGTAAAGCAATCAATAATTAAAATACATTGCATCTATGTTTCCCTTGGATTCCTCCTCCTTTTTGGTTGATCTCTTCAAAGATTTTATTCTTTGTAATAGTTCACTGGTTTCATCCCTTTTTTTTTGGTTTAGAATCTTGCAACCCATGTAATGAGTTTTCAGCCAATAATCCTAGGCTCATCACCCAAGTTAACGAACGTTATCCCCTCAATTGAGGGCGTTCCTATGGGCTTAATTACTTGAGTTACAGGACCCTCTCAACTTTTGCATTTATGGTATTTCATTTTATTACGGTAATTTCCTCGGTTGGCCGATCCCAGGCCGGATGACCTTAGGTGACCAAGTTTTAAAGGAACCCCATCGAACCTTGATCGCTCGTGAAATGTATATGTGAAACCGCTAGCAAGTATACTAGGTCGCAATCAAGTAATATATGATGAGTAGAGTATCGTTCCCTCGAGGACTAAAAAGATTACTAAACCTATAATAACTTATACTGATATTTAGGTAATTCAAACAGGAATCTTTTATATATTTAACTAAAGAGATTAAATTAAGTTCCATGCTAATGAGAATTATAAGATTCTTATAAATATTTCCAAGTAAACAGTAGGAATTTAGAATTCACCCTAGTCATGCTAATCAAACTACTGTTAAGTTATTGAAATCAACTTATATGTGGTTATTCACGTGAGTTCAACATTTTAAACCTCAAATCAATTAGTCCACTTTCGTATCTCTAATTAACAGAGGATTCTAATATACTCTCATACATTTTTCAATGCTATGATCACCTTATGCCCTAATACAATTATCCCTAATCTCTCAGTGAATAATTAATTAGAACATAGCTTTAATCTCTATATGAACCCTAATTAAACCAATTAACGCCGCTTTCGCATTGACTCATTAATCTAATTAAGAATTCCTAACAAATCCTATCTCCACTTTCGTATTGATTGGATTTATAACAATCTAATCTTATCACAATTAAATTGAAATTATAGGAATTCTCAACATGAATACTCCACATATATGTCAATCTCATAACCAAACTACACTGATCATTTTAGAAAACTAGGGCTTCATCCACTATTCCCACAAATGAAATTAGCTAGCCATACAATAGATAACGACAAGACGAAATTCAACGAAAAATGTTAAAGAATCCATTAAAGACATAAAAACCAATTCATAGAAATGCAAAATATGATTAGGATAAGAAGTCACCAATATGTAGCAAATCTGGAAATAAGATCCTAAAACAACTCTTTAGAGATTTCTGACTTGATCTCAATTGATGGAAGTACAATTGAATTCAATCTTCAATTCCCTTGTAAAAAGCTAAAGTTTCTCAAATCTGCCAAATTGTTCAAAGTCTCCTCTCCTCCCCCAGTCGTGTTTTTTTTCTTTTCTTTCTCCCCCCTCCTTTTATGCTCCACAAAAACGTACAGATTGCACAAGAATATGAAAAGTCGGCAGTCCACGACATGAGGCACGGTCGTGTGTAATGTGGTTGTTACTGCCACCACATAAACCACGGCCGTGGGATAACTCCATAAGCTTCTCGGCATTTTCTTCTTTCCATCTTCTTTTAGGCACTGCCGTATCTCATCCTTTGCTTGTGATTTCTTCATGTTTTGCATCATGTACATCTTCAAGTCCATTAATCCCTAAGATATTAACATAAATGCAATTTAAGTATCTTTTTATTGGAAATTTCTAATAATTGACAATAATATATATACCAATTGCAAGATACAACATGATAAAATATGCCTTTATCAACTCCCCATACTTGAACTTCTGCTTGTCCTCAAGCAATTAATAATCTGTCAAATGAAAATACAAAATTTTCTTTCCTCATAATTGATTTGAAAAGATGGTGCCTACCACTCTAACTAAACTGACAACATGTAACTTGTATACTTAGAAAAAATTGAGTAGTTAATCTGGAAAGACTAACTTTTATTCCTAATGTTTAACCACCAAATTCTTATTTCAAAAGATAAATTCTCAGTCCAATAAAGCAAAACACTCATTTAAACTTCAAAAGCAACTAGCAAGTATAAAATCTCTTTAATTACTTATCTGAATAAGATAACACAAAGTTAAAGCATATGGTATCCACTCTTCCCCTAGATTTTTTCCTTTTTATAATAGTCTTATTTCATTCTTTATTCTATTTTATTTTATTATTTTTTTCATTTGCTCAGATTGACAGTGGAGTCTGACTTCACTCTTCTGAGGGACTAAAGCCTGCCCATATCAACTGGCTTTTATTAATATATTAAAATTTTACCTTTCCGCCCTTCACGTTATTGTGAGTTCATTGAGTCGGCACATCCCGAGCTCATCACCCAAGTGACCAGGTTTTAAAGGAACCCCTACGAACTCTTCCTCACACTAATATTTAAGTTAGGATACTCTTAACTCACTTACCTGAGTCATTGGAGTAAAGGCTCTAAATATTTTATTTTATTTATTTAATTTTTTTTTATATTAGTTAAGACTATTTTTATAAGGAATCACCAAGTAAAAAGTTTCCTCTACCTCTTCTTCTAAGAGTTAAAATATTCTCAAAGCACTTCAAAAGACAAAATACAAGCTTAATTCACTTAGAAGTAAACTTGCTTGTTTTGCACTAAAGGACTCGACCTACTTCCGAACTTTAAATTCAAGAGTCTAAACAAAAGGTCAAATTTTTCCTTAAAGATTCCACTACTAAATTTAAACAAAGTAAACCAATTACAACAGCTAATGAGTAAGGCACCAAATCAAATCAATTAGATAAAAGAAAATTTATACCACATTTCCAAATCATATTAGACTTTTCCAATACAACAGTTCAAGATAATGGTGAAGTATAATTGTCCAAAATATTCATTCCACACAAATTAACATCAACAGACATCAAAATTATCATAAATAATGGCCTATTTTATTTTTCCTTCCCCCACATGTAATTCAGACAATGTCCCTATTGTCTTTCCTAATTGCAAAAGAAAATTGATTAAACCATAAAAGTACTTTGGGAATAATGAAACTTCCTTGAGATGAAAGTGTAGCAAAGTCTCTGGAATATTTCATCATGAAAGTGCCATTGCTTTTCCATATGAACTGCACATTTTTCCTTTAGTTCCTGAAGTTAGAACAAAGAAACACAAAGAGACAAAATAGATCAAGAATATTCCCAGTCTAACATCACCTATAGTGTTTAAGGAATTATTACAGTTCTAACAGAAAATAAAATAAAAGTAATCAACAAATAACATTAAGACAAGTCTTTAAAAAAAATGAACAGAATCAAAATCATCATCCTCCTATTCTTCATCATTAGACACTTCCTCCTCCTCGTCATTTGAACATTCCTCCTCAAAACTAGAACTTGGTTCTTCCTCCTGAGGTGGGGATATTACTCGCTGGGGAGGTAGCTATATTCTGACACTGGTGGATCGCCTTGGTGTGATCTTCATTCGAGGCCCACCTGTGGATGAACTTGGAATTATAGCAGGAAGTTGTGGTTGTGGAGGTGAAACATCCTCATCTGTGCTTCCTCCACATGGAGGAATAGATACTCCCAAGGCATCACCAATTGTTTTAAAACACTTATACATGTACTTCTTGATGCCCTTTAATTCCCTTCTTTGTTCCCGTTTAAATTCTTCCATATCTTCTTTCAATTGCGCAAAAGAGGAAGAAAGTCCTCTCCTTTCATTAACGGGAACCTCCACTCTTTGAGGACCTTATTCTTCAGTAGATACTGGACCAAAACCCCAATACTTGAGCACCTACTCACTCATTGCTATTGAAGAACAAACCTTATCATCAGGTTCTAGAGTCGGAAACACCCCCATATTTTTTAACAGCCTAGTGATCCAGGCCCCTACATACACTCCCCTGCGTCCTTTTTCACAATTACGTCTAATGCAAATGACTGCTATTAGACTAACATTTAAATGTCGGTTCTGAATCATTGACCACATCTGCAAGCAATCAAATGCACTGACGATCCCTTCACTATCCACTTTTCCACTAGTGGACCTAGCAAAGATATAGTGTAGTATTCTGTAGGTAGGGTTTTTGAGTACCGATGCCCTTGATGTGGATGGATCATATCCCTTTTCTCCTATTACAAACCACAACATGGAGGCCCTGATCTGATCATACCAATCATATTCTAATCTGCTCATTGCGTCAGAATCCACAAAATCTTCATCTTCATAAATGCCCAATCTCTTAATGAATTCACGCATGGACAACTTAAAATACTGACCATTGAAATAGAATGATACATTGTTATTCATCTTCATGGTCATGACTCTTTGAAGTTGAAATGTTGCTATAAATTCCAGGGTAGTCTTGTTGTAGATACTCTCCTTTATGTCCAATAGATTTCTCCAAGCTCTATCCTTCTTCGTTAAAACCATATCATATCTAGCGTGATGTTCTTCCTTTAATCCCATTGGATAATAATCACGCCTTTGTGGTGGAGCTGGCTTAGCAGGTGCCTTTCCCTTGCGCGAACGTTTCCTTGAAGAAAATGATGCTTGGTCTCTCGGCATCTGCACAAAAATAATTCATACTCATAATATAAAGACATTCAGCACCAACTCAAGACCAAATAGAGAAATGATAATTAACATAAACGCATCATCAACAATCACGGTAACTGCAAGAAAACACCCCCATGTTCTACGGCCGTGTGTAATGTGGTGTATACATTCCGCCAAAAATTTTTCTTTTTAAACACCCAAAACACACCGGAATTCCCCCACAGCTGTGGATTACTTCAATTTTCAAAACACCAACTCCATGCAAACCTTCATCATTCTCAGAACATGCTTGTATTTCATAAAAAAAAAAAAACAATCTTTATACATATATAACAGACAAAATCTACATCTATTGTTCTCAAGATCTCCCGCATGTTCCTTGCCTATAACACATGTGTATAAACTAAAGATTTGTGCATGCATATAAGTTCAAAGATTCATTTAAAGAAATCAGTACCCAACTATGATATGAAAACCCGAAGAAGAAAAAAATTTTGCATAAAAATCCACATGAATGATAAAAAGATCTTACCTTTTTCTTGTATAGAGAGGAAAAACCAAAATCTTTCACAAGGACAATGGAGAATATGTAGATTTTGAGAGAGAAAAAGTGAGTATGAATTTTGGATGAGAATAGAGTGTCTGGGGGCAAAGAGTTTTTTTTTTTTATATACTCGCGTGGGCAAGACATAACCCACGGCCGTGGGTTATCTGCATAACCCTCACCACGGTAAATTTTTTTTTTTTTTTTCACACACGGTCGTGGTGTAAGTGGTGAGTCAATCCGTAATTTTCACATTACCGTGGCACGACCGTATGACATGCGGTGGATTTAGGGCCACCACACGAACCACGGCCGTATCTCATCCCCCAAAAATCCTCAGCTGAAATTTTTTTTTTTTTTTGAAAAATAAAATTATTTTACAAAAATCTTTAATCATGGGCTGCCTCCCATGAAGCGCTTAGTTTAAAGTCTTTAGCCTGACTTTCCTCCTTCTTTTCACTTAGGCTGTGCAAGATCCACAGTGGTGGCATCTCTATCAAAATTTTCCCTTTCATGATAATGTTTAAGAACTTGACCATTTACTTTGAAAGTTTGGTTATCTTCTGATCTCAATTCTACTGTACCATAAGGAAAAACTTGTGAAATAACAAAAGGTCCGGACCATCTTGATCTTAACTTACTTGGGAATAATTTTAATCGAGAGTTATATAATAAAACTTTCTAACCTGGCAAAAACTCTCGTTTTAAAATGTTCTGATCATGCCATCTCTTAGCTCTCTCCTTATAGATCTTTGCATTCTCATATGCTTCTTCTCTTAATTCTGCCAATTTATTCAACTGGAGTAATCTCTTTTCACCTACAGCTTGCAAATCAAAGTTAAGGAACATTATGGCCCAGTATGCTTTGTGCTCAAGCTCCATTGGTAGGTGACATGACTTACCAAACACAATCTTGTATGGGGACATTCCTATGGGAGTTTTAAACGCAGTTCTATAAGCCCATAATGCATCATCAAGTTTTAATGACCAATCTTTTCTGGATGCATTAACAGTTTTTTCCAAAATACGTTTAATTTCCCTATTAGATACCTCGGCTTGACCTGAAGTTTGAGGATGATAAGGAGTAGCAATTTTATGAGTAACCCCATATTTTGATAATAATTTTTCAAATTTCTTGTTACAAAAATGCGACCCCCCATCACTTATGATAGCTCAAGGTACTCCAAATCTTGAAAAAATGTTTCTTTTCAAAAATCTAACTACAACTCTGGCGTCGGTAGCTTGCAAAGCAACCGCTTCTACCCATTTCGAAACATAGTCGACAGCTAAGAGAATGTATTTGTTTGAATAAGAAGAGGGAAATGGACCCATAAAATCTATCCCCCAAACATCAAAAAGTTCTATTACAAGAATACCATTCTACGGTAATTCATGTCTCATAGAAATGTTACCTGTCTTTTGGCATTGAGCACAAGACATGATATAGTTCTTGCAATCCCGAAACAAACTAGGCCAATAAAATCCACAAGATAAAACTTTAGCTGCGGTTCTCTCTACACCAAAATGACCTCCTACCTCTTTTGAATGACAATGCTGAATGATGCTAATTTGTTCAATTTCTGGCACACATCGTCTAATTATTTGATCAGCACAATTTTTAAACAAATATGGTTCATCCCAAAAGTAAAATTTTACATCATATAAAAACTTCTTTTTCTATTGGTATGAAATACCATAAGGTATGATTTTGCTAACCAAATAATTAACTATGTCAGCATACCAAGGTAGTCCTTGGATTTGGGAAATTTTCATTGATAGGTGGATCCGAACACTCAGATTCCAACCTTGACAAATGATCAGCTAAAACATTCTTTGTTCCCTTTTTGTCTTTGATTTCAAGATTAAATTCTTGTAGCAGTAAAATCCAACGAATTAACCTTGGCTTAGCATCAATTTTAGCAAATAAATACTTGAGCGCAGCATGGTCTGTATATACTATGATCTTAGAACCTATTAAATATGTGATACGAACCACGCCAACCCGTGACGAAACCCAATACCAATACGTTCGGAATTCGTTGCCTAAGACGCCCAAACACCTAAAGTGGAAACCGCAACCCGTTGTCTATAAGCGAGACAAGAACCTTGGTATAATGTGAAGACGCCACAATCGGGATGAAAGACCGATTGATAAGTCGGGATAAACTCCACGGAAATCAATCCGATAAGTTCAAATTAGTTCTTGAAGAACCAAGAGAGGTGTCTCTCAAAAGTGTTTAATGTTCAAAGATGTATATTTTATATTATCTCTATTCTAAACCCTAGGAGCTTTTATACTAGGGTTACAATTCGTGAAAATACAAGCCCAAAACGACGTAGCTTAGATAAGTTGTGTAAAAAACACAAGATAGAACAATAAAGGCCGGCGGTGTAGCCATGAAGGCCGGCGGCATTGGATTGAAGGCCGACGGCCTTGAGCCAGCCTTGAAGAGATACACGGCCGTGTACTTCTAGATGTGTATCTTTCTGTGGATTTGCTTGACTCCATACACGGCCATGCCTTTTAGCCGTGTATGATTCTGTGCAATCTTAGAATTCCTACACGGCCGTGCCTTGAACATACACGCCCTCTTCAACCCGTGTCCGATGTAACTTGTATAAAAGCAAGGGTCTTCCCATGGTTGTTCCAATCCGTTCCAACTTCATGATTGCTCCAATCCTTTCCGGCTTCATGGACATCCATTATCAACCCGTTAAGTGCTTCCTTGAGTCGTTTCGTTCGACTTCTTGTGATCGGTCCAGGCGGCACTTCAAGAGGATCCACATTCCTTCTTCCGGCTTGACTCTCATCATGGATCTCATCATTCCCCTCCTCTTGAAAAGGATTTGTCCTCAAATCGTCACCTACATCAAAAGGACTCAGATAAGTAACATTAAATGTGGCACTTACTTGATACTCACCAGGCAAATCTATCTTGTATGCATTGTCGTTGATGCGCTCAAGAACTTAAAATGGTCCATCGCCTCTAAGAAGTAGTTTAGATCGATGCTGTACGGGAAACCGCTCTTTACGCATGTGAACCTAAACCCAATCTCCAGGTTCAAAAACAGCTTGTCGACAACCCTTGTTGGCTTGTTTCACATACTGCTCTGTTCGTCGCTCAATGTTCAACCTTGCCTTCTCGTGGATCTGTTTAACAAATTCGGCCTTCTTCGTGACATCTAAATTAACATACTCAGAAATAGGCAAAGGTGATAAATCTAAAGGAGTTAGTGGATTAAAACCATACACAATTTCAAAAGGAGAAATTTTAGTAGCAGAATGCACTGCACAGTTATAAGCAAATTCAACATGCGGCAAACAATCCTCCTAACTCTTAATATTCTTTTTAATTATAGCCCTCAACAAAGCAGATAAAGTTCGATTCACTACCTCAGTTTGACCGTCAGTCTGTAGATGACAAGTAGTAGAAAACAATAACTTAGTTCCTAACTTAGCCCACAAGGTCTTCCAAAAGTAGCTTAAGAACTTAGCATCCCTATCTGATACAATTGTTCTAGGCATACCATGCAATCGCACAACTTCCCTAAAGAATAAATTGGCAATATTACAAGCATCATCCGTTTTGTGACAAGGAATGAAATGTGCCATTTTAGAGAATCTATAAACAACTACAAAAATAGAATCCCGACCATGTCTAGACCTGGGTAATCCTAACACAAAGTCCATAGAAATATCTACCCACGGCTCATGAGGAATGGGAAGTGGGGTGTAAAGCCCTTGAGGTTGGACTCTAGATTTCGCTTGCCTACACGTGACACATCGCTCACAAATCCTCTCAACATCTCGTTTCATGTGAGGCCAATAGAAGTGTTCCTGCAATACCCCTAATGTTTTCGCTATGCCAAAATGTCCCATTAAACCTCCTCCATGAGACTCCCTCACAAGTAATTCTCTCAAAGAACAAAGTGGAATACATAGTTTACTCTCCCTAAACAAGAATCCTTCATGTTTATAAAATTTTCCATGCCCACTCTTCTCACATTACACATATTCCTCACAAAAATCTCGATCAGCAGCATATAATTCCTTAATGTGCTCAAAACCAAGCAATCTAGAACTAAGAGTAGAAATAAGAGTATACCTTCTAGAAAGTGCATCAGCCACAACATTCTCTTTACCTTGCTTGTAGTGGATGACATATGGAAATGTTTCGATGAACTCCACCCAACGAGCATGCCTTTTTTCCAGCTTGTGTTGCCCCTTCAAATACTTCAAGGATTTATGATCAGTGTGGATCACGAACTCTTTCGGCCAAAGGTAATGTGGCCACGTCTCCAGGGCTCAAACCAATGCATATAGCTCCTTGTCGTAAGTAGGGTAATTCAAGGTTACCCCACTTAGCTTCTCGCTAAAGAATGCAATCGGTCTTCTTTCCTGCATAAGCACTGCTCCAATACCTAATCCTGAAGCATCACACTCAATTTCAAATGTTTTAGCAAAGTTAGGTAAAGCAAGTAACGACGCCTGAGTCAGCTTATGTTTAAGCGTCTGAAAGGCCTTCTCTTGTTGCTCTTCCCATTTGAACCCTACGTTCTTCTTAATTACCTCAGTAAGTGGTGCAGCAATGGTGCTGAAATCCTTCACAAATCTCCTATAAAAGCTCGCTAGTCCATGGAAACTCCGCACATGACTTACATTGGTTGGACTAGGCCATTCTTGGATCGCACGAACCTTTTCTTCATCAACCTGTATTCCCTGTGCACTAACAACAAAACCAAGAAACACAAGTTTGTCTGTGCAAAAAGTGCACTTCTTGAGGTTAGTATATAATTGTTCCTTTCAAAGCACTTCTAAAACATCCCTCAAGTGAGACATATGATCTTCCAAACTCTTGCTGTAAATAAGAATATCATCAAAATAGACAACCACAAATTTTCCAATAAAAGTCCTCAAAACATGGTTCATAAGTCTCATAAAAGTACTAGGTGCATTAGTTAAACCGAAAGGCATTACTAACCACTCATACAATCCATATTTTGTCTTAAATGCAGTTTTCCATTCATCACCTTCTTTCATTCTAATTTGGTGATATCCACTTTTCAAATCAATTTTGGAAAAGACACTAGACCCATGTAACTCATCTAACATGTCATCTAAACAAGGAATGGGATGACAATACTTTACCGTAATTTATTGATGGCGTGGCAGTCAACACACATTCTCCATGTCCCATCCTTCTTAAGCACCATAATCACAGGCACTGCACATGGACTCATGCTCTCTCTCACGTACCCCTTCTCCATTAATTCATCGACCTACCTTTAGAGTTCCTTTGTCTCCCTCTGGATTGCTCCCATAAGCTGGTTTGTTTGGAATCGATGCTCCAGGTACAAGGTCAATCTGGTGCTCACTACCACGAATAGGTGGTAATCCCTTTGGAATCTCCTCAGGGAAGACACCTTCAAAGTCCTACACAAGAGACACAACCACACTAGGCAAAGAGTTAGATAATTCGTTAGTAGTCAAACATGTTTCTTTAAAAACCAGCAATAACATATGTTGCTTCATCACTAACGCTCTCCTTACTACACTCGCTCTTGCCACACAACTCTCCTTTTGCAAGGCTGCCCTCTCCTTTTCACTCACCACCAAAGTTGATCCCCCTTCAACTTGGCATCTCACACTCTTTCTAGCCTTCCTCTCTTTTTCCTTTTGATCTTGACTTTTATATCCCTTTTCTTTCTCATTGTCTTTTGCTCTCTCACTCTCCCTCTGTTTTTCACTCACCTTACGTTTTGCAAAAGACTGTTGTAGCTGCAACTGGTCCTCATACACTTGCGTTGGTGTTAAAGGTTTAAGATTAAAGCTTTTCCCTTGGTGAACAAGCGTATACTTATTAGAAAAGCCATCATGATCAACCTTCCTATCAAATTGCCATGGCCTCCCTAACAACACATGACATGCTTGCATTGGCACTACATCACATAACACCTTATCCTCATACCTTCCAATGCGAAACCCAATCAAGGCTTGCTTACTTACCTTAATCTAACCACTATCATTCAACCACTGCAATTTATATGGACTAGGGTGTCTAACAGTTTTGAGCCCCAGCCTCTCAACAATAAAATTACTCACTACATTGGTGCAACTCCCTCCATCAATGATTAAACTACAAATGTGATCTCCTAGATAGCATCTAGTGTGAAATATATTCTCTCTTTGCACCTCTTCTTCTTCCTTCACCTGCACATTCAACGCTCGCTTTACTACTGTCACTAGCCTTCCCATTGCAGGCTCCCCATCATCACTAGCATCCTCTAATGGAGGCATATCATCTTCTTCACTATCCCCCTCAGTCTCATACTCTCCATCATCACGCAAAATCATCACATGCCTATTTGGACATTGACTAGCAATATGGCCTTTACCTTGGCATTTAAAACATCTAATGTCACGATTTCTAGAAGTAGAAGATTCAGGGTTACCTTGATTACCAGGAGTAGAACCCGCTTGCCTCAACTCCCGTTTTGGTTTGGTGGGTAAAGGCTTTTCTTCTTTCTTCCATTCTAAGTACGCCTCGGGATCATTCTTCCATTGGAAAGGAGGAATCTTCATCTTTATGCTACTCAATTGATCATCCTCTCTATTCCTATCTCCTCTATCTTCCCAATCTCTAGTTCCTCTATTCCGACCACTATATCCTCTATAACTCCCAACAGAAGGCTCATCAAAGTCATCATCCATCATTTCATCTCCAACCCTCGGTACTCTCCTAGAACGACTCTCCCTCTTACGCCCTTGGAATACATTTGTGGATTGCTCTAATCTTTGCTCTACTGTCTCATGAATTTGTTCCATTCCCTCTTAGAACATCCTCTTCATTTCTCCCCTCAACGCCTCAACTACTAACCTAGCATCAAACCTTCCCCTCTCACCTTAGGAGAATGTTGTCTCGACATAGTCCCTGCAGAAAAGATTAGTACTAACACAATATATATATAATTAAACCTCACGATACACTCCCTTACATGTTTCACTCAAATGATGATATCACACAGTCACTCGTGTATTCTCACAAACAACGATGATATCAACTCGCCAATTTCCTCATCTCAATTCTCTTGGAACTAACCCGAACTACACCAATTTCCTTCCGTAGAATTCAACACAACTCTAGGGTTCGTAAATTTTCCTCCATTTTTCTATCCAAATTTTTTTTTCATGGTTGTTGCTCTTGATCACGTTTTTCTTTTCTTTTCTTTTCTCTTCTTTTTTTTGTCGTGATTTTCTCTCTCTTTTTTTTTTAACAATCGCTTAGTTGATATTACACTATCAAAAGACAATCAATACTACGAAATTGAATACGATAATTGATATGAACGATTGGAGTTAGGGTTTTTGATATTACCTTCCTCAACCGAACTTGATGTTTTGACAAACCTAAGCTCTGATACCAAACTGATACGAACCACGCCAACTCGTGACGAAACCCAATACCAATACGTTCGGAATTCATTGCCTAAGACGCCTAAACACTTAAAGTGGAAACCGCAACCCGTTGTCTATAAGCAAGACAAGAACCTTGGTATAATGTGAAGATGCCACAATCGAGATGAAAGACCGATTGATAAGTCGGGATGAACGCCACGGAAATCAATCCGATAAGTTCAAATTAGTTCTTGAAGAACCAAGAGAGGTGCCTCTTAAAAGTGTTTAATGTTCAAAGATGTATATTCTATATTATCTCTATTCTAAACCCTTTGATCTTTTATACTAGGGTTACAATTAGTGAAAATACAAGCCCAAAATGACGTAGCCTAGATAAGTTGTGTAAAAAACACAAGACAGAACAACAAAGGCCGGCGGTGTAGCCATGAAGGCCAGCGGCGTTGGATTGAAGGCCGGCGGCCTTGAGCCGGCCTTGAAGAGATACACGGCCGTGTACTTCTAGACGTATATCTTTCTATGGATTTGCTTGACTCCATACACGGCCGTGCCTTTTAGCCGTGTATGATTCTATGCAATCTTGGAATTCCTACACGGCCGTGCCTTGAACATACATGCCCTCTTCAACCTGTGTCCGGTGTAACTTGTATAAAAGCAAGGGTCTTCCCATGGTTGTTCCAATCCGTTCCAACTTCATGATTGCTTCAATCCTTTCTGGCTTCATGGACATCCTTTATCAACCCGTTAAGTGCTTCCTTGAGTCGTTTCGCTCGACTTCTTGTGATCGTTCCAGGCGGCACTTCAAGAGGATCCACATTCCTTCTTCCGGCTTGACTCTCATCATGGATCTCATCAATAGGACCGGAACTTATCACATGCAAATATAATTGCGATGAGTTCTTTTTCAATAGTAGCATAGTTCCTTTGAGCCTCATTCAAGGTTCTACTAGCATAATATATGACATGAAACAACTTACCTCTCCTTTGCCTAAGTACTGCTCCTATTGCATAGTCACTGGTATCACACATCAATTCAAACGGAAGCTCCCAATCAGGTGCAACAATTACTGGTGCAGTTGTGAGCTTCTCCTTCAACAAATTGAATGCCTGCAAACATTTGTCATCAAAATTAAATGCAGTATCTTTTTCAAGTAAATTACAAAGAGGTTTAGAGAAGTCCCTAATAAATCTTCTGTAAAAACCAGCTTGTCCCAGGAAACTTCTGACTCCTTTTAATGAAGTAGGTGGTGGCAACTTTTCAATGATCTCCACTTTTGCTCGGTCGACCTCAATCCCTCTTTCTGATATCTTATGACCCAAGACTATTCCCTCTCTTACCATAAAATGGCATTTCTCACAGTTAAGAATCAGATTGGTCTCTTTACATCTTTTAAGCACATAGCCTAAATTTATCAGACATGCATCAAATGACTTCCCAACAACTGAAACATCATCCATAAACACCTCAATAAAGTTCTCTAACATGTCAGAAAAAATAGACATCATACACCTCTGAAAAGTAGCAAGTGCGTTACATGAACCAAAGGGCATCCTTCTATAGGCAAAGGTGCCATAAGGACATGTAAATGTGGTTTTTTCTTGGTCCTCAGGTGCTATATGGATCTGATTATACCCAGAATAACCATCTAAAAAGCAATAGTACCTATGCCCTGTTAGTTTTTCTAACATCTGATCAATAAATGGGAGGGGAAAATGATCTTTGCGGGTGGCGTCATTCACTTTTCTATAGTCTATATACACTCTCCACCCGGTCATAGTACGAGTAGGGATTAACTCATTGGAATCATTCTTTACTACAGTCATACCACATTTTTTTGGCACTACTTGAACTGGACTAACCCATTTACTATCGGAGATAGGATAGATAATACTTGCATCCAATAGCTTGAGTACTTCTTTTTTCACTACCTCTTTAAGAGTTGGGTTTAGTCGTCTCTATGGTTAAATTATAGGTTTACATTTAGCCTCCAAGAATATGCGATGAGTGCAAATTAGAGGGTTAATTCCCTTGATATCTGCAATTGTCCATCCTATTGCCTCCTTATGCTCTCTCAGCACTTCTAAAAGTTGTTGCTCCTTATCACCTGTCAAGAAAGAAGAAATAATTATTGGAAAAGAATTATCCATTCCTAAATAAGCATATTTCAAATGACTAGGTAAAGGTTTAAGTTCTAGCACCGGAGGTTGTGTCAAAGATGGCACTGGTTTTGTTGCACTTGTACCCAACTCCTCATAATATCGAGCCTTGATTTCTATCGCCTCCTCCATACATTCATCCATAAGCTTTTCATCATCACTCCAATCATCCACAACTCTAAGAACAGATTCTAATGTAACCAAGCCTGCTTTCTCTTCCTTAGATTCACTAGTAAGCTCATCAATGTTATCAATAGTGTAACGGGACTTACATTCATCAAATTGTTTCATAGCATCATACACACTAAAAGTTATTTGGTCATCCATAACTCTTAAAGTGAGCTTACCTTGTTCCACATCTATTAAAGCTTTACCTATAGCAAGGAATGGTCTACCAAGAATCATGGGCACCTCTCTATCCTCTTCCATCTCCAGGACAATGAAATCAACTGGAAAGTAGAACTTGTCTACTTTCACTAAAACATTCTCCACAATACCTTTGGGATATTTAATGCTCCTGTTAGCTAATTGCAAAGTGACACGGGTCTCCTTGCAGTCTCCCAATCCAAGTTCCCTGAAAAATAGAGAGAGGCATTAAGTTAATACTTGCACCTGAATCAACAAGAACTTTATCAAAATAAAAATTCCAATTGTGCAAGGAACAATAAAACTCCCCTGATCTCTTTGTTTCTTTGGCAAAGTTGAAATGTCCTTCTAAAGAATCATAGAACATTCTCTTGTAAGCATTACCGGTTCATTGCCATCAATTTTTCTCTTTTTTGTAAGAAGCTCTTTCATGAATTTCGCATATGAAGGCATCTGCTAGAGTGCCTCTGCAAAAGGAATGTTAATTTGGAGCTTCTTAAACACCTCCAAGAATTTAGCGAATTGGGAATCTAACTGCTGTTGCTTCAATTGCCTTGGGAAAGGTATAGGAGGAATATAGGGTTCCACCTCTGGTGTTTGCTGTTTTGGTTCCTCTACCTTTTTCTTCCTTTTGTCTTTCTTTGAACTCTCCTCTTTCTCTTGAGCATGTGTGTTAACTTTTTCTAATTCCTTACCACTCCTCAACACAATTGCATTGACACCTTTTGGATTCTCCTCAGTTTTGCTAGGCAAAGATCCAAATGGTCTATTGCTTAGCTATTGAGAGATCTGGCCAATTTGGTTCTCTAAGTTTCTAATGGTGGCTTGCTGATTCTATAGCATAGTGTCAGTCTTTTGCCATAACTCAACATGAGCTCTTCTTTCTTGACTAACTTTGCTGAGGAGGAGGGAATCTGAGTAGGGACTTGTTTTTGGAAATCCAGGGGGGTGGTTCTGTACGTTGTTCTCATTTTCCCCCATGAGAAGTTTAGATGATTTCCCCTAGCCTGGATTGTAAGTGTTGGAAAAAGGGCCCTGATTAGTCTTTGAAAAATTTTTTGGCATAGTTGACTTGCTCTCTATTGGATGATGCTGGAAAGTTTCCCAATGGACATTCCAAAAAGGGTGGGTCTTGGGAAAACAAGTCACAACTAGCAAGCAAGTTAGCATTAACTGATTGAGAAGAAGAAAGTTTGCTTTTCCAGAGTAGTGAGAGCTGCCAACTGAGCTGAAAAAAAAATTTGTTATCACTAACTGATCAGCTCTTGATTTCCCTCTCTCATGTTGCCAATTATGTGCACTGGATGCCATTTTTTTCAAATTAAAGCACTGCTTCAATGTATGTTTTACCCATCAATGAACCTCCCCGCTAAAACATTTACCAATGACCTCATTTGTGTCATCCAAACTAAGATAAAATACCTCAATCAGGAGATTTCAGGTAGGCCATGGTGTGGACACTTCCGAATTGTTTCCTTAAATCGTTCCCATCCCTCATATAATGATTCCCACTGAACTTAAAAAATTGGTGATATCTTTTTTAAAATTTTGGCACCCCCGTAGGGGGGGAAAAATTTCTAAAAAACTTTTTTTAAAATTAAACCCATGGGAAACAAAATTTTTGAAAAAAGGGAAATTTTTTCCAAAACCCCCGGCCTTATCCAAAAATTTAAAAAGGGAAAAATTTTTTGCATTTTTTAGGCAAAAAACAAAACCCCATTCATCTTTATCAAGTTAAATACTGAATTTTTCCTGCTATGGCTCATCCCCCCTTAAATGTCTAATCCCCCAAAATTTTTTTTGCCCATTTTTAAAAATCCCTTTTTCCCAGCAAAAGGGTTCCCCTGAACGTTTGGCCTTCTAATTGTATCCTTAACGTTGGGGGGGGGAAAAAAGGGGGAAAAAGGGGCCCGGGATTTTAATAAAAGTTTGTTTTTCCCCCTCTGCCTTTTTCCTTTTGTTTCCCTTCCTCCTGTCTATTCTTCTTCCCAAACGTGAAAAAATTCTCTATCTCGGGATCTAGGGAAGAATTTAAAAACCCCCCCCCCTTCCTTTTGCATGGCACCTAAGAAAAACAAAAAAAAAACCCCCTTTTATAAACCCAAAATAAAATGCACCAAAATTCCCAAAAAGCAAAAACAAATCAAATATTTTAAACCCTTTTGGGAAACAGCCCCAAAAAACTTATCTTTTGGTAAAATTTGTAATTAAACCCAAAATTTTGGGGGGGTTTAAAAAATCAAAAATTTTTATGTTATAGATATTTTTCCCCCCGGGGAAAAAAAAAATTTTTACCAAATAAAAAAAACTTTTACTGTTTTTAGGAAAAAAAAAATTTTTTAAAATTTTTTAAAAACAAAAAATTAAATTAATTCTAGCAAATTTGAATTATAAATTTTTTTTAAAAAATTTCCCAAATTAAAAACATTGGGAAAATTTAAACCCCCCCCTTTTTCCCCATGCAATAAAACCCCCCCGGGGTTAATTTTGAAATAAAAACTTATATTGTTTTTTTCCCCGTGATTTAAATTTTTTTAAAAACCTCAAATAAATTTACCCCCTTTCGATCTCAAATTTTAATTTTAAAGGGTTTTTTCAAATTTTAAACTCTCATACTTTTTTCAAGCATTTTCCCTTTCCCCAAAAAAAATTTATCCCAAATTTTTCTCAGTGAAAAATTTAAAAATTTAAAAAAACCCCTTTAAATTCTCTATAAAACCCCAAAAAAAACCCAAAAAAACCCGCTTTTTTTTGCTTTAAAAAAAATTAAAAAAATTAAGAATTCCAAAAAAATCCAAAACCCCAAACTTTCGTTTGGGTTTGGGATTTCAAAAAATTCATTTTATAAACAAAAAAATTAAAATTTTTTAAAAAATTCTCAAAAAAAAATTTACCCAATATAGGGAAACCCAAAACCCAAAAACTTTTTTTGATCTTTTTAAAAACTGGGGCCATCCACTTTTCCCACAAATAAAATTTTACCCAACTATAAAAAATAAAAACAAAAAAAAAACCAAATTTTCAACGAAAAATTTTAAAAAAAACCCTTTTTAAAAGAAAAAAAAAAACCAAAATTAAAAACAAAAAAAAAATATGATTGGGAAAAATTTTTCACCAAATTCCAAATCTGAAAAAAACCCTTTAAAAAAACCCTTTTTCCCTTTTTTGGGGAAACTTTTTTAAATGGGGAAGAAAAATTTTAAATTTTCAATTTTAAATTCCCTAGTAAAAAGCAAAATTTTCCTAAAAACAAATTTCCCAAAATCTAAAAAATTTTTTAAAAAAGGGCCCCCCTCTCCCCCCCCGGGTTTTTTTTTTTTCTTTTTTTTCCCCCTTTTTCCTTTTTATGCTCCAAAAAAAATTTAAAAATTTTTCCCTTTAAGAATATAAAAAGCGGCGGGCCCAAAACCCCGGCAGTGTGTAAGGGGGTTTTTTACCCCCCCTTTTTAAAAAAACCCCCGGGCCCCGGGGGAAAAAACTCCAAACCCCTGGGCCCTTTTTTTTTTCCTTTTCTTTTACCCACTCGTGTTTTTTTCCCCTTTTTGGGTTTTTTTTTCATTTTTTGCTTTGTACATCTTAAATTTTTTTAAAATTCCCTAAATTTTAAATTAAAAAAAATTTTTTAAGTTTTTTTTTAAAATTGGGGAAAATTTCAAAAAATTTTGACAAAAAATATACCAAAAATGAAGTTTAAAAACATGAAAAAAATTATCCTTATAAAACCCCCAATTCCCTTAACTTTTTATTTTTTTTTTATTTATGGGGGAAACAAACTTGCCCCCTTTGGGGGCCCCAACCCCCTCCCTTACAACCCCAATCCTTTTTTTTTAAAGAAAAAACTTTTTTCTTTAAATTTATTATTTTAAAGGTTTTTTTTTAAAAGGGCCCCCCAAAAAAGGGTTTCTTTCTTTTCCCCCTTTTTTAAAATTTTAAAAAAGGGCCCTCCAAATCTTTGATTTAAACACGATTTTACCCCTTAATTTTGACAAAGATAAATTTTCCAAAAAAAAAAAAGGGGGGACATGCACAACACTCTTTTGGGGGGAAATTCTTTAAAAAAAGGGGGTTTAATAAAAAAAACAAATTTTTGCAATAAAAATTTTAAAAAAATTTTTGGATTTTTAAAAAAAAAAGAAAAAAAATGGGGAAAAAATTTTAAAAAAAATTGATCCCAATTAAAAAACCCCTTTTTAAAAATTTTTTTTTAAAGAACCCCCCCCCCCAAAACACTTACATTAAATTTTCCCCCCAATTTTTTAAAAATTCAAGAATACAATGGTGTAAAAAAAAGGGGTTGGGGGTCATCAATTACACAAAAAAATGATGGGTTTTTGCGGGGGTTTTAAAATAAGGAGGAAGTTTAGTGTATTTTAGCCCCCCAAAAAACCAAATTTAAACTTTGTTTTACCTGTTTTTTGTACAACCCTCTCATACAAAAAAAATTTTCCCATGGGAACCTAAAAATCATTTTTGGGGTTTTTTTTATTTTATCAATCCCCTTTTCCTAAAAAAAAAAAATTTTAAAATACAAAAAACCCTAAAGCTCCTTAAAGAAAAATTTAAAAAATTTTTGTTTCAAAATTTGGGTGTTAGTTTAGTAAATCATAAAAAAAAGGGGGCCCCTAAACCCCTTGGTTTCTAAAAGAAGTTTGGGAAAAAAAACCCCAAACCCAATTTTTGGGGCCCCAGAAACCCCCCAAAATTGCCCCCCCCAAAATTTTATTCTTTAAAAAAACCCAAATTTGGGCGTTTCACTTTTTTGGCCCAGCCACTAAAGACATCAATAAACCCATTTCAGGGGTTAAAAAATGCTGGGGGCCCCCTACCCCCAAAACCCAAACTTTAAAATTTTGAAAAACCCCCTCACCCTTTACCACCCCCTTAGTTCAAGCTGGGGGGAAAAGCCTTTAAAAAAAAACCGAGAAAAAAAAACCGTTTGAAAAAATTTTTGGGGAAAGAAAAGAAGAAAAATTTTAACCCCCCTTTTAAGTTTTTAAACGGAAAAAATTTAGGGTTTTTTTAAAAAAAAAAACCACGGAAATGGGGGGATTAAGTGGGTTTTTAGGGGGAAAAAAACACAAATTGGGAATGGGGGTAAAATTGGTAGAGTGAAGGAGGGGGCCCCTTTTTACCCCCCAAAAAAAAATTTTAAAATACCCCCCCCCAAAGAAAAAGGTCATTACTTGGTGGTACGGGTTTTCCTTTTCTGTATTAAAAAAATTTAACGGAAAAACGGCGTGTACCTTTTTGTTGTGGGAGATTTTTCCCCTTGGGGGGAAATCCCAAAAAAAGGGAAAACCAAGGGTGTCCCTTTTTTGGGAAAATCATGGGGAGCATTCTGTGCCCCCAAATACCCACCGGGAAAAACGGGGTAAAAAAACTTTTCTTTTGTTTTTTAAAAAAGGGGGGGGTGTTTTTGGGTAAATTTCACGACCAGGTACACGGGGGGGGTTTTTTTTTTGGGGGAAACAAATTTGTCCTTTTTTTTGGGGTCAAATTACACACTGGGTACCGATTTTTGGTCCCTTATTCAAAAAATCTAAAAAGGGGGCCACAAGAGCTTTTTTTTTTTTTTGCAGGGGAGGGCCAAAAACCCCAAAAGGGACGTTTTCCCCCCTTTTGGGGTTTTCCCAAATTTTTTTAAAAGACCCCCTTTCCATATAAAAAAACCCCGGGGATACCCCTTTATTTCCCCCCGGGGGTTTTTGCAAATCAAAGTTTTTTCCCTTCCCCCAAAATTTCATCTTGCTTTCCCCTTAAAAACCCCCTCCCCCCTTTTTTTTTTCCCCCCCACATTTGGGAGTTTAAAAAAAACCCCTTTTTTTGGGGGCCCTTTTAAAGGGAAAAAAAAAATCAAAAAAACCCTATCTTTGGAAAAACCCCAAAGGGGGAATTAAAATTTTTGGGGGTTTTTGGCCTTTTTAGAAATGCCCCGGAATTTTTTTTTTTAACCCTTTTTTCCCCTTTTATTCTTTATTGTTTTTTCCAAAACATTTTTAAAATAAAATTCCTTTTGGGAAAGGGGACAAAACCCCCCTCAAATCAGTTACGGGTTACGGGCCCTTTTTGGGAAAAAGGGCTGACCGGGAAACCCTTAAAAAAACCCGGGCCCCCCGGGGGAAGACCATTTATTTTATTATTTCTTCTTTTTTTAAAATATTTTGGTTTTTTTTTGGGTTTTTGGGACACTTTTTTTTTTTTGGGTAACTTTCCTTTAGGGTTAGCCACCTTAAAAGTGGTTAAATTTTGCAATTTTGAGCATTTTTTAAAACCGTAGGGTAGCAAGTATAATACTTGCTTAAGAGAGGGTTTTTAGGGGGCTTAATTCTTTAGAAAAAAAAACTTCACATTTGTTTTTAGGGCTTTGGGTTTCCTAATTTTAAAATTTTTCTTAGCAATTTCAATTTCCCCAAAAAGTTGGGAATTGTGGCGAGTGAACAAAAGGGGAAATCGTGAGTAATATCGATTCATCTTTTTTGTTTTTCAAATTTTTTCTTAGTGGTCATATCTAGGGTTGATTTGAATCTTTTTTTGGACTTTTTAGTGATTGTTTAAATTTTGGATTTAAACCTCTTGTAAAGGGTTGATTGTTCATTGAAAATTGAATTTCTTGATGTGCCTAATCAAACTTTTAAAACACATCTAAAAGATTAAAATCAACTATCTCAAATCTAGGCAAAATCGGATCCAAAAAAGGCACTTTTTTAAATGAACCCTAATTTTTGAAATGATGAAATTCAATCAACCAATAATATAAACAGAATACCCCCAAAAAAAATTTCCTTCTTTAAAACAAATCTAATTTTCATATATTTCCCCGCAAAAGAAGCCTCAAAATTTTACAAAGAAAACCGTTTTTAAAATAAGATACCCTTTCCCAATTTGGGGAAAATCATGTTTCCCAGGGAAATTTTCAATGATGATCCCCAAAACAAAAGATAAGTACTTTTAAATTAAAAAAAAATAATTCGTGAAAAAAAAACATGTAAATCTGACCAAGAAAATATCTCAAATCAACCCTTAATACCCCCCAAACTTGAGAAAAAAAGAACTCACAACAAAATGAAATTGAAAATAACTCACAATTTCAAGTGTTGCACCGCCACAATTTCAAGTTTGGAATTGAAATTGATAAATTGGAACCAAGGATGAACCCAAATTTCACCTGAAAAGGGGTATTTCTGCAAAAAAAATCTCCCTCAAACCCTCTCTTAACAAGTATTTAACTTGCTACTCCTAGGGTTAAAAAGCCCCAAAATTTTAAAATTTTACCACTTTTAATGGCAAACCCCTAAATAAAAATTAAAAGGAAAAAAAAAGACCCCAAAAAAAAAACCCCCAAAAATTCAATAAACTTTTACAGAAAAAAAAAACAAAATCTTCATGTCCAATGCCTCAGAATAGAGAAAAATCCAGGGGGCCTTTGATTGTTACCCGAAAAATTTTCTTGTCCAACTGAAGTTTAGGACTTTTTGGCACCCCATGGAGAATATAATTTGTCCGTAAGATTATTCTCAAAGTTTATTAAAATAAAGACAAAATAAAAATACAATTTGGTCAATCTTCCAAGGGGTTCTAAAAAGGGTTGACGTGCTAGAATTTTTCCCATCACTCCTCGGGCTTCTAAAGATTTCCCCTCAAATCTAGAGGACGTGGGGAATTTGAACCCTAGGATCCTGTTTTCTGTTTCCCCCGACTAACCAGGTAGAGACGTGCCACCCTTTCGAAAACTCTGGACCCAATGGAGTAAATGGTAATAGGATTATGCGTTCTCCCCATGCTGAACATGTAGGATTTTCAAACCCACTTGTACACCGCGATCTAAAAACCAGGGCCGACCCAACAGCAAATGGAATGCAGCATGGGAACTATATCACAAAGGACTCATCATGATTTTTCTCCCGACCTCACGGAACCTTTGCCCTAAGGATAACTGCATACTCCTCTATTATCCAGCCAATGAAAATGATAAGGCTAGGATGGGGTTAGAACAGTTTAATTTTCTATAGTCAAAGATATAACTTCTGCAACTCCACTATCGATGATGAGTACAAAAAGGGTTTACCTCTGATTCTCAAGGGTAAAAATATGTTTTCCCTCTGAATTCACTAATATCAGGAATGTGGACAAAACCTGCGTAATACATTGAGGGAAATATTTTCCCCATATGCTCCTGGGGCGCTTTTGCTTCTAATCACAAAATATTCCTGCAATGCTGTTGGTAGATCGTAGGCTCAATCTTTTCAGGTCCTAGTATCCTCCCAATGTCTTCCATAATATCATCACCCTTTTTTTTGGACACTTCAGCCATAGCCCAAATCCCATGCTTTTAAAACTTTTAATTTGGCTCTTTCCCACTATAATCCGGGAAAGTTTTGCCTCGTTTCGGGTGCCTGACCTCTTTACCCTTCCCAGGGGGTAAGTTTTTCTTGATAAGGGTTGGGTAGTAGTGCCCCACTTCTTGACTCCCTCACCAACCCCCTTTCCCCCCCTGATCGACTGGGGCTGAGAGGGGTCATTAGTAGTTTTTGGGCCCTGCAGGAGCCCAAAAGAAGTTGGACCTCCTCTGTCTCTCTACTTTTAAGGCCATAATACCCTCATCAATGTGGTGTAGCGCTGAAGCTCAAAAATACAGCTATCTCATATTTTAGACCTGAGACAAATTGTGCTATAGTTTGTTCCGAAGGCTCAACAGACCCACACCTAATCAATAAGGGTCTCAAATTCCTGCACATAATCATCCACTGTTTTGCCCCCCTGCCTAAAGGGTTTGCAGTCGCATAAACAGCTCCTGTTTGTAGTGCTCAAGAATGAACCTTTTCCTTAACAACCTCTTCATATCCCTCCAGGTCTGAACCTCAGCCTCTCCATCCCGACGCCTATTGATGATCAGATTCTTCCCCCCAAAGTGCAGCATACCCTACAAATTCAACTGCAGCCAATCAGACCCTGGTACTGTCGTGAATCTCATAACATTCGAAAAGACCTTCGACCTTATCCTCCCAGTGCAGGTACTCATCTGCTGATCCCTTACCATCATAGGATGGCATCTGGTAGTTTTCACATATTCCAAACCCCGAGGTGGCCTGAAATCCCTATTTTTAATTTAGGTTGACTCCAAAATTGTCATCTCCTTTTTTTCCACTACTCTGTTTCGATGAGGGTTTTTTGGAGCTACTCGAGGGGGTGCTGGTTGGTTTACCACTGGTGGTTGTGGTAAAGTCATCCTGTCATCTCTAGTTGCTATGTAGCAACTATAGTAGTAAGCTCCTGAAGTTGTTCCTCCCAAAGTTCTTTGCCTGCCACATTACGACCATGTCCTCCACCAACCTGGCTATTGGCTTCTTCACCCAATTCCCATTCACACTATCATTAGACATATTTGTAGATCCCTTTTATATTGTTCCTCAAAATGAAAATGATTCAAGGATATACACTTCCACTACAATACTTCCTTAAACTCCACACAATAGTAACTACAAAAAACAAACAACAAACCCACTTAATGTTAAAATTTATAATTGCAACTCACGGTAATACTCTCCTCCACAACAAGCCACAAGTACACGGTGCAGCAAAATTAATTTCCACAAGTTTACTCCACAGCAACACACAAGCAACAACTACAATTAATATGTAATACTTCTACGGCAACAACAAAATGAATAATGAATACAAGTAATCTTCAACTTCCACGGCAAATAATGAAGACAAGAGATTAATAAGTAGCTTTCCAAAATGAATTCTGAATCCCACTATAGGTAGCAACTTTCAATTTGAAATTCAAATAACTTCACTTATTGCAAGCCTTCCTCAATTGGTAACAATGAATTCAAATTCAAAAAAGCAATCATTAACTCCCACAACTTAATTGCATATGATTTGAATTCAAATAATTCCTTACTAACCAAACTTTAAAGTAATCTTCAAATTTAACTTCACAAATTCAGAATTACACAATGGAATTCAAACAACAAACTTCACAACTCCACACGCCACAAGCTACTCCACGGCAATAATTGGTAAGTTTCACAATTTCAAAACAATTTGCTAAAGTAACTTCACTTTGTACTTCTGCTCTTCCATGTGAATTAGTTTCCACAAAGTGATAAAAATAACCTTCCCAAATCAACTCCAACAATCAGCAAATCAAATCCCAATCCAAAACAATTTCGCAATCTCAAACTACAACAACAACAACACTACACAAATTACGTTTTTTCCACTTGATCAACCCTAATTGTTGATCACTTCCACGAAATTGAATACAACCAATTCCCTTCTCTCAACAAGAGCCTCTGATACCAAAAAGATGATGTGCCTAATCACACTTTAAAGCACATCCAAAAGACTTAAGATCAACTATCTCAAATTAGGCAAAATCGGATCCAAAAATGGCACTTTTCAAATGAACCCTAATGTTGAAATGATGAAATTCAATCAACCAATAATATAATCAGAATACCCCAAAGAAAATGCCTTCTAACAAAACTCTAATGTCATATATTCCACCAAATGAATCCTCAATTTGAAAAAGAAAACCGTAAGGTAAGATTCCTTTCCCAATTGGTGAAAATCACGTTTCCTAGGGAAATTTTCAATGATGATCCAAATCAAATGATAAGTACTTCAAATAAACACAATAATTCGTGAATAATAACATGTAAATATGACCAAGAACTATCTCAAATCAACCCTAGATACAACACACTAGAGAAGAAAAGAAATCACAACAAAATGAAATTGATATAACTCACAATTTCAAGATGTTGCACTCGCCACAATTTCAAGTCTTGAAATTGAAATTGATAACAGTTGGAACTCAAGGTATGAACCTAATTCACACGTGAAAAGAGGTGTATATTCTGCAAAAAAAATCTCCCTCAAACCCTCTCTTAAGCAAGTATTTATACTTGCTACTCCAGGGTTAAAAAGTCCTCAAATTTACAAGTTTGCCACTTTTAAGGTGGCTAACCCTAAATGAAAATTAAAAGGAAATAAAAGTGTCCCAAAACCAAAATACAACCAAAATAGTTCAATAAAATTTACAAGATACAAAATAACATAAATCTTCATGATCCAATGCCTCAGAATAGAGAACAATCGCAGTGGGCCTTGATTGTTACCCAGAAAAAATGTCCTGTGTCCAACTGAAGTTGTAGGACATTTTGGCACCCCATGGAGATATATAATTGTACCTGTAAGATTATTCTCAAAGTTTATTAGAAATAAAGACATAAGATAAAAGATGAGCAATTTGGTCAATCATGCAGATTGGGTTCTGAAGAGGTTGACAGTGCCAGAATTTTTCCCATCAATGCTTCTTAATGATTGGCGTGAATTGGCATTATTGGAAGGATTTTGAGATCACGGTTTTGTGCTTGTCTTTATTGCTTCCTTTTGATCTGATTTTACGTGAACTTCATGTTCTCTTGTGGTTATTTGGTTAATATTATCATTAGAGATTACAATTGAATCATTTGAACAACAATTTCATCAAAATCTATAAGGTGTGCACGTGAAATTGCCCTCAAGTGAACCGGTTTGTGTTTTGTGAATGAGTTGTTTTCCTTGATTCTTTTGATTGTGCTTAAGCTTGGAATTAGGCACATCATATTTTGGTATCAAAGCACAAGTTGAGAGAAGGGATTAATGTGTTGGTTAATTTCGTGATTAAGGTTCTTCATATTTGAACCGAAATTGTGTGTTGCGGATTTGAGTTGCAAAATTGTCTTGACTAGAAATCTAATTTGTTGCTTGTTTGAAGTGGATTGGGATTGTTGCAGCTTCTTGAGACTAATTATTTTCTTGGAAAGGAAGAAGAATAGAAGTGTTGTTATTCAACATTTTGTGAAATTAAAAAAAAAAAAATTGCCTTTTCTTGCCGTGACTAGCTTGTTGCGTGGAGGAGGTTGTGAAGCTTGTTGTTGTGTGAATCTTTGTGCAATTTCCAGATTTTGAAGTGTGTGGGAGGATAAGCATTCGTTTGAAATTCAAATACCTTCTTTAAGTTTGAAAGTAATTCATTGAGTAGCATGAATAAGTGTTATTTGAATTTGAATTGTTTTTTACCATTTGTGGAGAAGGTTGCATTAGTGGAGTGATTTCAAATTTGAATTTTGTTGCTGCCATTGCTTTGGTTTATGGTGGGAATTTGTGGAAGTTGTGTAGAGTAAGGTGCTGCACATTGAGGCTAAAGTGTGAGAGTGTATTACAAGGTTAACAAACCATGAAGGGGAAGAGTGGTGTTTCAATTGTGAAGTAAAATTATGTAGTGTGTGCATTTTTGGACATTGGAGGAATCATAATTATTATTTTCATATTTGAAATCAGAATGAAAGTGTACATTTAAGAGGTCAATTTGAAATCTCAAATACACATTAAGTCATAATTAATTGTGTATCATTTGAATTTGAAAAGCCTCTTACCATTTGTGGAGTTGTGCACTTATTGAACAAGCTACGTTATCTTGTGTTGAAGTTGCGATTTTGGTTGTATTTTGTGAAGTGAATTATGCCATGTCTAGAGGAGTGTAGTTGGAGTTAAATTCTCGTTAATTTAGTAGAGGTTATGTACATTTGACATTGGTTATTGTATGTGTTGTCAAGGACTTTGTTAGTAGTGGCATAAAGCATCTTGAACCGTGAGCATAAGGGACTTTTGTGGTGGTGATGGTGTGTTGTGTGCGTATTTTCCTTGCTGCCCATTGTGTATTTAAGTGGTGAGAATCAAGGCAAGAATAAGGAAAGTAAGTAGTAGAATTTAAAATTCAAACAAGTCAATAAAGTGTGAAAGTAATTAAACTAGTTACTTAAACACTTGTAGTTGAATTTTAATTCTATTTACTTGAAAGTAGTTGAGTGTACTTCACTTGTAGCTGGTTGTGTGCTTGAACCGTGGAAGTGTGAGATAATTATTGTGTTGTTGGGTTTGAACACAATCATGTCTAGTGAAATGTTTCATTATGCCAATGTATTGCGCCGACATTGACTACATTTACTACTAAGGTGACGAACAAAGGGAAAACTTGTTCCATACTTCTTATAGGGTACAAGGAAATTTATGTGTCCTTATAGTTGATGGTGGTAGTTGTACCGATGTGGTAGCAGCATCGATGGTATCGAAACTAAAACTTGCTATTACTCCACATCCTGAACCGTATACATTGCATTGGCTTAATGATCAGGGAAGTTTGCATGTAACCCAAAGAGCTAGGGTACCTTTCAGTGTAGGGGATAAATACTTTGATGAGATTGAGTGTGAATTGTGCCTATGTGTACATCCCATATATTGCTTGGCAGGCTTTGGTTATATGATAGGAGGATTTTACATGATGGCTTCAGGAATACTTATGCATTCCAAAAGGAGGAAAATGAATTATTCTGAATCCGATGTCGCCTTCAGAGGTTCAAAGGTTTTAGCAACAAATCAGTAGACCATCAGTGGGCCATAAGCAGTCGAACAAACCTTTAGAGCACAAAATTTGTCAGACACAGATGTGCCAACCTTCAGAGGATCCTGATGATCATAGTCAGACAAGCAGACTAACAGAGAGCCAGACTGTTTAGAGACAGTTATGTTCACCTTCAGAGGTTTTAGAGGGTAATGAGCAGTTGGGCCAACCATTAGAAGACCATGAGGATCAGCAACATACAGATGAGTTAGAAAAAGAGGAAACAGTTTCAATGGAACAGGTTGATACAGGGGTAACTTTAGTGGATAATGGGTAATTATTTGTGTTGCAGAAGAGATACATCCTGGAAATGGAGGAGAGAAGACAATGACCACCTGTAGTATTTTAGATATTGGGATTCTGCAGAGATATTTCTTCAGGTGACTTGCTAGGAGGAAACAAAGTCTCTACTGCATTTGATCTGCTAGATTTGAGGACAAATCTTTTTGAGGCCCGAGGAGATGATAGGAATAAAAATCCGACAAGACCTATCATTAGGGCAAGAACCAAAGGAATTCAAATCTTGGTGTTGAGGGCCCATTTTGAGCAGATCGACCCCAGAATTATTTATATATTAACCTCTTTTCTATTATTCTTGTATTGTGTTTTCCAACAGGCACACTTATCATATTCCATAGGGCAATGGACAAACTCCCTCACACTCAGCTTATGGGTTATCCATGGACCGACCTGAATCGGCAATGAGTTGAGCCGATGGATCCGATAGAAGACCGGCATCATGAAGACCATTTATTTATATATTTCTTCTTTTATTGAAACTATTTTGGTTGTATTTTGGTTTTGGGACACTTTTACTTCTTTGTAACTTTCATTTAGGGTTAGCCACTTAAAAGTGGCAAACTTGTAATTTTGAGCACTTTTTAACCCTAGGAGTAGCAAGTATAAATACTTGCTTAAGAGAGGGTTTGAGGGGGCTTAATTTTTTAGAACAAACACTTCACATTTCGTGAGAGGGCTTACGGTTTCCTAATTCCAAAATTCTCTTATCAATTTCAATCCTAAGAAGTTGGAATTGTGGCGAGTGCAACAAGGAGAAATCGTGAGTAATATCGATTCATCTTTGTTGTTGTTTATTTCTTCTCTAGTGAGTCATATCTAGGGTTGATTTGAATCTTTCTTGGACTTTTTAGTGATTGTAATTCGTGGATAATTGATAGAGCCATTTTATACTCAGTCTTTATAGTATAAATTGTGTTAATTTATTATTGATTTTATAGAAATCATAAGGAAATGGTGCTTAATTCTATTATGGTGATAGATTAGGTTAAATGGAGTCATGGGTGCCAATTCAAGTAAATTAGAGAAGTCATCTACAACTTGGATCAAAGACAAGGATTTACATTGCGGAGGGAAGTACATGGGCGTGTAGTTGAAGTACATGGCTATGTACTTGGTTTTGAATCAACAGGAAGATACACGGTTGAAGTATACGGCCGTGTATCTATCTAGAAGGAGGCACATTTTGAGGCACGGCCATGATGTAAACCATGCTACATACTGCATGAGAAGGAGAGGGACACGGCTTGTGACACGGCCGTGGTGGAGGCCGTGCTGGAAGCCGTGCTTGAAGCTGTGGTTGAAGCCGTTGTTAAAGTTGAGATGCAAGACGTGCTAAGGAGGAGAAATTGTGGAACATCAACCAGATGATGGCACGGCTTGAGATCTGGCCGCGCTTTAAAGCCGTGGCACACACTGGAGACGGATGAAGAATTGCAGATTATGCACAGAAGAAGGCACAGCTTGAAATCTGATTGTGGGTGGAGCCGTGTTACACACTGGACACGGAAGACGATACATGAATTACACATAGAGGAAGGCATGGCTTGCCCCACGGCCGTGTTGTAGGGCGTGCCAGGTGGACGAATATTAACGTCCCCAAATCTACTTGAAAAAGGAAAGATATTTTCGTATCTTGTAGTAAAAGATCACCTGCCATTCCTTTAACAATATAAATAGAACTAACCCTAGAGGGTTGGGAGGATCTGGAATCTTGATCATCTTGGAAATAAGAAGGAAAGAAGGAGGCAGAGCCGGCAGTCGGGAATAGAGGCTTGTTATGTTTTTACTTTTTATTTTCGTTTTTGTTGATGAACATGAGTAGCTAAATAGTTTTTCTAGCCAAAGGGTCAAGATGTTTAATTCTCACGAATTGTGAGATCTAATTGATTGTCTTTATTCTATTCTTTGTTTTGGATATTCATATACTTTGAACATTTTGTCATTATTATCTTTGTTGATTGGTATGAATTAGAGCTCTTCTACTCAATTAGCAAGTTAATATATTGTCAACTAGCACGTCAAATCCGTAATTGTTTGATTGTTCTAGTCTTAGTGACACAATAACATGTTTGGTTATAAAATAGATGAATCTAATTCATGTTATGGAGGTGTATGATCATGTTTAAATAGGTTATCTTATAATCTACTGGCATGCATTGGTGGTCTCTCTATGTTTAATGCTATTGATAGATTAAATCCTAAGAGCTTGTCTAGGGTTGTCTAATCGATAAGAGAAATATCGAAGAGCTTCTCTTGATTATCGAGGAAGTAAGGAGAGATAGGTTGTTAGAGCTTGTTAATAACCATAACCAGTTTATCTTGAAATAAGAATAGAAAACATTTGCATCGATGATCAATTCCTAGAATTAAACTATCTTGATTCCTTTGGCTAGGCTTTTATCAATATTCGATTTTATTATCTTGTTTCAACATTATTTTTATTCACAAACAAAACTCCCCATTTTTCTTTTCCTCTTTATTCTCTTTGAATAGAAATATATTTAACCAATCCCTATGGATTCGACCCTACTCACCACTATATGCAAATCATATAATTGTCTAGGAGTAGGTTTTTATTTTTGTTGGATTCGACACCCATCAAATTTTGGCGCCGTTGCCGGGGATTGGTGTCAAATTTATTTCTGTTCTTGTATGACTCGTTCTTCTCAGATAGGTGAACTCACTTATAATCTGGAGATTGAGAAGACTTTAAAGAGGCTGAGACAAGAAGCTAAATCATCCCCTAGACTGAACTTAGCATCGGATTTGTCTGATTCATCCCCTGATTCTGAAAAAGAAGACAATATGGCAAATCCCGAGAGAACATTAAGGGAGTTGGCTGCACCGGATGTGAATCAATAACCACTTTGTATTCACTATCCCCAACTAGCTGTTGAATTCGAGTTGAAATCTGGGTTGATACATCTGCTACCCACCTTTCATGGGCTTGAGAATGAAGATCCTCATAAGCATTTGAAAGAGTTTCATATAGTGTGTTCTAGTATGAGGCCGCAAGGAATAACCGACGATCAAATCAAGCTACGTGCTTTTCATTTTCTTTAAGTACTAAAGCTAAAGATTGGTTGTTTTATTTGCCTCCAGGTTCTATAGCCACTTGGACAGATATGGTCAGACTCTTCTTGGACAAATTCTTCCCCGCATCTAGAGCCGCTGGTATAAGAAGAGAAATTTGTGGTATCAAACAGAAGGACACTGAGACTCTTCATGAGTATTGGGAGAGGTTCAAACAACTGTGTGCAAGCTGTCCACAACATGGGATATCTGAACAACTTCTCATCCAATACTTCTATGAAGGCCTACTTCTGATGGAGAGGAAGATGATGGATGTTGCATGTAGAGGCGCTATAGTAAACAAAACCCCTGGTCAAGCTAGGGAATTGATCTCCATTATGGCTGCTAATTCGCAACAATTTGGGTATAGGCATGATACGACTTCAAGGAAGGTAAATGAGGTAAGTGTGTCTAACCTTGAACATCAAATTTCTAACCTAACCTCCCTTGTGCAGCAGTTAGCTCTTGGAAATACCCAGCAGGTGAAGGCTTGTGGAATTTGTGCTGCTCCTAATCATCCTACCGACATGTGCCCCACATTACAAGATGACAATCATGAACACGCCAATGCTGTAGGAGGATTCCCAGGACAACCACAAAGGAAGTATGACCCCTACTCGAATACTTACAATCATGGATAGAGGGATCATCCTAACATCCGATATGGCAATAACCCTCAATAATTCCAACAATTCTAGCCTAAGCCATCACACCAAGTACCCCAAGCTCCTTCCACTTCAGGTATGTCTCTTGAGGATATTGTTAAGTCTCTCGCTGTTAATACCAAACAATTTCAGGAGGAAACAAAGCAAAGCATTCAAAAACTTGGAGAATCAGGTAAGCCAACTTGCTTCTGCTGTAAACAGATTAGAAACTCAAGGTAAGTTACCTTCTCAAACTATTACAAACCCGAAGCAAAGCGTTAATGCAATTACCTTGAGAAGTGGAACAGAATTGCAGGGATCAAATAAGAAAGGACACCCATCTACTCTTGGGGAAGAGATTAAGAAAGAAATTTCAACTCCGAACCAACAGGACAACCAGATTAGCAAGTCTCTAGTTGAGCCATCAAAGGTCACATTGATACCACCTCCTTTCCCCTCCAGATTGGCGAAATCCAAGAATGAAGCGGAAGAAAAAGAGATTCTGGAAACTTTTCGCAAAGTCGAGGTAAATATTCATTTGCTTGATGCAATTAAGCAAATACCGCACTATGCTAGATTTCTCAAAGACTTGTGCACTAACAAAAGGAAGCTGAAAGGCAATGAAAAGATTAGTGTGAGTGAAAATGTTTAAGCTATTATTCAGAAGAAGCTTCCTCCTAAATGTAAGGATCCAGGTATGTTTACCATTCCTTGCAAAATAGGTAATCTTGGAATTGCTAAAGCCATGTGTGATCTAGGAGCTTCTATCAATGTTATGCCTTTTTCTGTTTATCAACGTTTAAATGTTGGTCCTTTGAAGGAAACAGGTGTTATTGTTCAACTTGCTGACAGGTCTAATGTTTATCTTGAGGGAGTTCTAGAGGATGTTTTAGTTCAAGTCAATGGGTTGGTTTTTCCTGCTGATTTTTATGTGCTTGACATGGAAGATAATGATTCTCATAATTCATCAATGATATTATTAGGGCGACCATTCCTTAAGACATCCAAGACGAAAATTGACGTAAATGATGGTACCCTCACTATGGAATTTGATGGTGAAGTGATTAAATTTAACATTTATAATGCCATGAAACATCCTAGTGATATCTCTCCTGTTTTTGTTGTGGATGTTATTAACCCATCACCATAGGCACCAAAGCTGGAATCAAAATCCTTACCTAAACATCTAGCCAAGAACGTCTAGCCAAAGACGTTAAAGAAAGGCGCTTCATGGGAGGCAACCCATGTTAAAAAAAAAAAAAAAATTCAATTTTTAGTTTTGTTTTGTTTTAGTTTTGTTTTGATTCTAGTGTTGCTTTGAATTTTTTGATTAGTTGCAGCAAAGATACATATCATCAGATGACACCCTCCAGAGATTAAGGGGAGAACTCTAATACCAGGGAAGTACCAGTATTTCCTTTCTCTTATTCTCTAATGTTCCTTGTGTTGTTAATTCCTCTTTAATTGTGCTGAATTAGGAACAGTGAGGACACTGTTCAAGCTAAGTGTGGGGGAGAGGATAATAAAATATAGAGAATAGAGAACTGACTTATACTCTGAATGTTTGTCCTTAAGCAATTTTAAGCTAAATTTTTTTCAAAATTATCATGAAATCTGGAGATTGTACTAAATGTTGTAATAAGCATCTACAAAATGTGAAATTGACTTGTTCAAATGTTTTACTCACCTATTGCTGTGATTAGAATACTTGGTTAAAATTAAGTAGTGAAATCTTTAAGAAAAAAATTTACCTTGTATTTAGCTTTAGAGTTGGAAGTCTAAGAGTAAGTCAAGTCCCTAAGTGAAAAATAAACAAGTTTACTTCTAGGTTATATTAGTTACTATATACTCTTTGAAAAAAAAAAAAAGAGAATCAAGCATAGCCATTACTCCAATGATTCAAGTAATTGAGTTAAGAGTATTCAAACTTGAATGTTAGAGTGAGGAAGAGTCCGTAGGGGTATCTCAAAACCTGGTCACTTGTGTGACGAGCTCGGGATGTGCCGACTCAATGAACTCACTATAACGATAAGGGCGAAAAAGGCGAAAGTTCATGAAAAGAAGCGGGCAAAAACCCGTCAAAATAGATGCTTGATTAAATCAAAAGAACATGAATGTAAACATTCATTGAATGAAACAAGACTTATAATAAAAAGGGAAAATATCTAGCAAAGAGTTGATACCATATGCTTTTACTTTATGTTGCAAGGATTATATACTTGATAATATCCAATGAAGTTTAATTGGGTGTTTTTCCTTAGTGGATTAAGTATTTACTTTTAGAATAAAAATGCTCTTGCTAAACATGAAGATTAAAGTTTATTTTGTTTAGATTAGCTATTAAATTTTGTCTATGGTAATTTGATCACATGAAACCAATTTGGTTGAAGTAGTAGAAATTATAATTACAAGTCATAAATTACAAATGAATAGATGCATGAAATGACGCAAAGAAAGTTCGTATATTCTATGACGGATTTCTTAATTGATTTGATTCAATTGCTTGAGGACAAGCAAGAGTTTAAGTGTGGGGGAATTTGATAGAGCCATTTTATACTCAATCTTTATAGTATAAATTGAGTTAATTTATTATTGATTTTATAGAAATCATAAGGAAATGGTACTTAATTCTATTATGGTGATAAATCAGGTTAAATGGAGTCAAGGGTGCCAATTCAAGTAAATTAGAGAAGTCATCTACAACTTGGATCAAAGACAAGGATTTACACCGCCGGAGGGAAGTACATGGGCGTGTAGTTGAAGTACACGACCGTGTACTTGGTTTTGAATCAACAGGAAGATACACGGTTGAAGTACACGGCCGTGTATCTATCTAGAAGGAGGCACGTTTTGAGGCACAGCCATGGTGTAAACCGTACTACACACTGCATGAGAAGGAGAGGGACATGGCTTGTGACACGGCCGTGGTGGAGGCCGTGGTGGAAGCTGTGGTTGAAGCCATGGTTGAAGCCGTGGTTAAAGTTGAGATGCAAGACGTGCTAAGGAGGAGAAATTGTGGAACATCAACCAGATGATGGCACGGCTTGAGATCTGGCCGTGCTTAAAGCCGTGGCACACACTGGAGACGGATGAAGAATTGCAGATTATGCACAGAAGAAGGCACGACTTGAAATCTGGCCGTGGGTGGAGCCGTGTTACACACTGGACACGGAAGACGATACATGAATTACACACAGAGGAAGGCACGGCTTGCCCCACGGCCGTGTTGTAGGGCGTGCCAGGTGGATGAATATTCACTTCCCGAAATCTACTTGAGAAATGAAAGATATTTTCGTATCTTGCTAGCAAAAGATCACCTGCCATTCCTTTAACAATAAAATAGAACTAACCCTAGAGGGTTAGGAGGATCTGGAATCTTGATCATCTTGGAAACAAGAAGGAAAGAAGGAGGCAGAGCCGACAGCCGGGAATAGAGGCTTGTTATGTTTTTACTTTTTATTTTCGTTTTGTTGATGAACATGAGTAGCTAAATAGTTTTTCTAGCCAAAGGGTCATAGATGTTTAATTCTCAATGAATTGTGAGATCTAATTGATTATCTTTATTCTATTCTTTATTTTGGATATTCGTATATCTTCTAAACGTTTTGTCATTATTATCTTTGTTGATTGGTATGAATTAGAGCTCTTCTACTCAATTAGCAAGTTAATATATTGTCAACTAGCACGTCAAATCCGTAATTATTTGATTGTTCTAGTCTCAGTGACATAATAACATGTTTGGTTATAAAATAGATGATCGAATTCATGTTATGGAGGTGTATGATCATGTTTAAATAGGTTATCTTATAATCTACTGGCATGAATTGGTGGTCTCTCTAATGTTTAATGCTATTGATAGATTAAATCCTAAGATCTTGTCTAGGGTTGTCTAATCGATAAGAGAAATAATCGGAGAGCTTCTTTTTTTTTTTTGTTGGATTCGACACCCATCAATAATCATCTTGTAAAGGTTGATTGTTCATTGAGATTGAATGCTTCTTTGTGATTGGCGTGAATTGGCATTATTGGAAGGATTTTGAGATCACAGTTTTGTGCTTGTCTTTATTGCTTCCTTTTGATCTGATTTTACGTGAACTTCATGTTCTCTTGTGGTTATTTGGTTAATATTATCATTAGAGATTACAATTGAATCATTTGAACAACAATTTCATTAAAATCTATAAGGTGTGCACGTGAAATTGCCCTCAAGTGAACCGGTTTGTGTTTTGTGAATTGAGGTGTTTTCCTTGATTCTTTTGATTGTGCTTAAGCTTGGAATTAGGAACATCACTTTCATAGAATCCAAACTTGGTTAGCCCCTCTATAGCTTGCTGTCCTGCAAAAGTTACTCCAAAACAATGGGTGATAATAAAGAAAGTAAAGAGTAAAGAAGAAAACTTACTTAAGCAACATGGGTTGCCTCCCAAGAAGCGCTGTTGTTTAACGTCGTTAGCTCGACGTAATGAACCGGTAGAGCTCAAATGGAGATGAGAATGTGGTTCAGTTCCTCCTTTTCTTCCAAAGCTGTTTTGTCCCGAAAGTAATGCTTAAGCCTTTGGCTATTCACCTTGAAAATGCCTTTCTTGGAGATTTTATAACCCAAAACAATACCTTCTTTTGCCATAAAATGACACTTCTCCAAATTTAGGACCAGGTTAGTATCTTCACAACGTTACAACACTAACTCAAGATGGTGTAGACACTCATCAAAAGAATTCTCGAAAACAAAAAAAATCATCCATGTATACTTCCATCTTGTCTCCTACAATACCCTCCAAAATAGCCATCATGCATCGCTGAAAGGTAGTTGGAGCGTTGCATAATCCGAAAGGCATGCATTGATAAGCGAAGGTCCCAAAAGGGCATGTGAATGTCCTCTTTTCCGGGTCTTCGGGTACAATAGGAATCTAAAAATATCCTAACATCCCATCGAGGAAACAGTAATATGCATGACCAGCTAACCTTTCAAGCATTTGGTCCACAAATGGAAGAGGAAAATGATCCTTTCGAGTTGCGTCATTTAGCTTGCAGTAATCTATACAAACTCTCCATCCAGTGACAGTTCTCATCGAGATGAGTTCATTTTTTCATTCGGTACCACTGTCATACCGCCTTTCTTCGGAACTACTTGAATGGGGCTCACCCATGAGCTATCAGAAATCGGGTAGATCATTCCTGCATCAAGCAATTTGATGACTTCCTTTTTTACAACATCTCTCATATTTGGCTTAAGTCGGCACTGCGGTTGTACCACTGGCTTGACACAATCTTCCATCAAAATTTTGTGTGTACAAAACGATGGGCTAATCCCCTTTATATCTGCAATTTTCCATGCAATTGCTTTCTTGTGTTGCCCTAGGACATGCAATAACCTTTCCTGTTGATCTCGATCCAGATTTGATGCAATTATGACTGGAAGTTTAGAATCTTCTTCCAAAAATGCATATTAAAGGTAGTCTGGTAGTTATTTCAATTCTAGCTCAGGTGGTTCCTCAATTGAAGGTTTCGATCTCTGAATGGTGGATCTATTCATACCTTCAAAGCTTCTTTCTTCTCTCAACTCAGGATTATTATTAAGCTGATTGACAACTGCTCTAATCGCCATATTTTCAGGTTGCTCTTTCTCCCCATTCATCAAACACAATTCCAATGCATCACCAATCAACAGGTCTTGCAATGAATTCGAAACTGCGAAGTCGAGGTAGTCGATTACATAGCATGTATCATCATGGTGCAGGCTTTGTTTAAGGACGTCAGGCATTTTCACTATGACCTCTTCATTTCCCACTCTCAACATTAACTTCCCATCCCCAACATCAATTATGGCTCTAGCAGTAGCCAAAAATGGCCTCCCCAATATAAGAGGGACCTCCACATCTGCTTCCATGTCAAGGATGACGAAATCCACCGGGAAGATGAAGTCCTGCACCTTCACTAATACATCTTCAACTACTCCTCTCAGGAATTTGACTGATCGATCGGCTAACTGAAGACTGATTTTAGTCGGTTTCGACTGTCCAATACCCAATTTCTAGAACATCTTGTATGGCATCAAATTAATGCTGGCTCCCAAATCAGCCAATGCCCGTTCTTCAGATAAATTCCCCATCAGGCAAGGGATGGTAAAGCTCCCAGGATCTTTTAACTTCTTTGGGAGTTTGTTCTTAATTACCGTAGAGCATTCTCCTCCTAAAGTTACAGTGGAGAACTCTTCAAGCTTCCTTTTGTTCGATAGCAACTTGATGGTGTCGAATCCAACAAAAATAAAACCTACTCCTAGACAATTATATGATTTGCATATAGTGGTGAGTAGGGTCGAATCCACAGGGATTGGTAAAGATAATTCTATTCAAAGAGAACAATAAGAAAAAGGAAAATGGGGGTTTGGTTTGTGAATCAAATAAAGTAAAACAAGGTAAGAAAATCAGATATTGGTAAAAGCCTAGCCAAAGGATCAAGATGGTTTAATTCTAGGAATTGATCATCGATGCAAATGTTCTCTATTCTTGTTCTAGATAAATTGGTTATGGTTATTAACAAGCTCTAACAACCTATCTCTCCTTACTTCCTCGATAACCTCGGACAAGCGCTTTGAATTATTTCTCTTATTGATTAAACAACCCTTAGACAAGCGCTTAGGATTTAATCTATCAATAGCAATTAAGATCTAGAGAGACCACCAATTCATGCCTGTAGATTATAAGATAACCTATTTAAACATGATCACACACCTCCATAACATGAATTCGATCATCTCTTTATAACCAAACATGTTATTGCGTCACTAAGACTAGAACAATCAAACAATTACGGATTTGACGTGCTAGTTGACAATATATTAACTTGCTAATTGAGTAGAAAGCTCTATTCATACCAATCAACAAAGATAATAATGACAAAACGATTAGAAGATATATGAATACCCGAAAGCAAAGAATAGAATAAATACAAGTCAATTAGACCTCACAATTCGTGGAGAATTAAACATCTATGACCCTTTGGCTAGAAAAGTAGCTTAGCTACACATGTTCATCAATAAAACGAAAATAAAAGATAGAAACATAATGAACCCGGTTGCTTGCTCTGCCTCCAAGATGATCCAAGGTTCTTCAAGATCCAAAGATTCAAAAGTTGTCCTAACCCTCTAGGTTGGTTCTATTTATATTGTTAGGGGGTAGCATGTGATCTTTTGCTAGCAAGATACGAAAATATCTTTCCTTTTCCAAGTAGATTTTGAGAAGTGAAGATTCGTCTGCCTGGCACGCCTCAACACACGACCGTGGATCAAGCCGTGTCATCCTCTGTGCATATTCTTCAAGTCTTCATCTGCACCCAGTGTGAACCACGGTCAGACACACGGCCAGATTTCAAGCCGTGCCTTCATCTGTGCATAATCTTCAAGTCTTCATCCATGTCCAGTGTGTACCACGGTTACACCCACGGCTAGATTTCAAGTCGTTGCCTTCATCTAGTTGATGTTCCACACTTTCTTCTCCATGGTCCTGGCTTCCACCACGCTTCAAGCACGGTTTCTCCCACGGGTTCCACCACGGCCGTGCCTTAAGCCGTGTCTCTCTCTGTTCAAAGTCCTCATTTTCGCCTTCTTGTCCAGTGTGTAACACGTTTGAAACTTGGCCATGCCTCAAACCGTGCTTCCTCCGGTGGTGTAATTTCTTGTCTTGATCCAAGTTTGTAAATGACTTCTCTAAAATACTTGAATTAGCATCCTTGACTCCATTTAACCCGATTTATCACGATGATATAATTAAAGTACCATTTCCTTATGATTTCTATAAAATCAATAATAATTTAACATAATTTATACTATAAAGATTGAGTATAAAATGGCTCTATCAAATTCCCCCACACTTAAACTCTTGCTTGTCCTCAAGCAATTGCATCAAATCAATTGAGAAATCTATCATAGATTATACAAACTTTCTTTTCATCATTCCAAGCATCTTATTCATTTGTAATTCATGACTTGTAGTTTTTAATGTCTACTACTTCAACGAAACTGGTTTCCTGTGATCAAATTACTATGGCAAAATTCAAAAGCTAATCTAAACAAAACAAACTTTAGTCCTCATTTTAGCAAAAGAATTTTTTTTCCAAAAGTAAATACTTAATTCACTAAGGAAAAACACCCAATTAAACTTCATTAGACATTAGCAAACATATAATCCTTGCAACATAAAGTAAAAGCATATAGTATAAGCTCTTTGCTAGATATTTTTCCTTTTTTACATCTTTGTTTTATTCAATGAATGGTTCACATTCATGTTCTTTTGATTTATTCAAGCATCTATTTTGACGGGTTTTTGCCCGCTTCTTTTCATGAACTTTTGCCTTTTTCGCCCTTATCGTTATAGTGAGTTCATTGAGTCGGCAACATCCCGAGCTCATCACTCAAGTGACCGGGTTTTGAGATACCCCTACGACTCTTCCTCACCTAACATTCAAGTTTAAATACTCTTAACTCAATTACTTGAATCATTGGAGTAATGGTTATGCTTGATTTTGATTTTTTTTTAAGTGTTATGATTGCTTTACAAACAACTTCAAAGAGTATACAGTAGCTAATATAACCTAGAAGTAAACTTGTTTATTTTTCACTTAGGACTCGACTTACTCTTAGACTTCCAATTCTAAAGCTAAATACAAGGTAAATTTGTTTCTTAAAGATTTCACTACTTAATTTTAACCATGTATTCTAATCACACAGTGGGTGAGTAAAGCATTTGAACAAGTCAATTTCACATTTTGTAGATGCTTATTACAACATTTAGTACAATCTCTAGATTTCATGATAATTTTGAAAAACTTGGCTTAAAATTACTTAAGGACAAACATTCAGAGTATAAGTTAGTTCTCTATTCTCTATATTTATTATCCTTCCCCCACACTTAGCTTGAACAGTGTCCTTACTGTTCCTAATTCCCGCACAATTGAAGAGGAATTAACAACACAAAAACATTTGAGAATAAGAAAAGAAATATTTGGGACCCTTTCCCTAGTATTGGAGTGCTCCCTTTAAGCTCTGGAAAGTGTCATCTAATGATATGTATCCTTGCTGCAGGCCGATCCAAAGAGTTCAAAACTACACTAAAATCAAAACAAACTAAACTAAAACAAAACAAAACTAAAACAAACCAAAAATAATGCAAAACAAAAATTTTTTTTTTTTTACATGGGTTGCCTCCCATGAAAGGCGCCTTTCTTTAACGTCTTAGCTAGACGTTCC